>JAULBZ010001687.1:0-21114 GCA_032360805.1 Neoturris breviconis | reverse complement strand
ACATAAATGTTTGATAATACCTTTCTACTATCTCTCACATAAATGTTTGATAATACCTTTCTACTATCTCTCACATAAATGTTTGATAATACCTTTCTACTATCTCTCACATATTAAATGTTTGAGACAAAGTGAAATTCTTGCAAAAGTTTGGAAATTGCCCTAACTTTTAATTAGCAAAACAAACTGCACAAATTTGTTTCAAGAGCCTGAGTACTAGGCTGCTAGAAACAACAGAATTTGTCGAATTTGAAAATAGTCCTAAGTTCTTAAGTCATATGTCTTAGTTCTGCTTGAAAAATATCTAAGATAAATCTCCAGTGACTTCTCGTGGTCGTTTTTCGCGTTTTATATTTTGTTTGTGGTGTCTATTATTCGTTAGACTTCGTAAAATGTCTCATAATTTTGTTGAAAGGTTGGAAATATGAACTAATATAAATCTTTTTACTTCTAGCATACCGTTATAAAATATATGACAGATGGTATATTACTTCGTGAATCACTTGGCGCATCTGATCTTGATAAATATAGTGTTGTCATAATGGATGAAGCTCACGAAAGATCCCTCAATACTGATGTTTTATTTGGCTTACTAAGAGAGGTTTCCAACTTCACTTTGTTTATGTTTTTTTTACATATAGCATGTGATCAAATTATTTACATATGACACACTATGTAAATTGTTGGTATCCTGAACTAATCGTTTGTTTGTTTCTTACTGTAGTAGTAATGCCTCATAGTATAGTTGTCTACTCATTTCATAGTAGTAAAGTAACCTGCCTTCTCTATAAAACATGCATATCCCCAGTGTTCAATATAAGAGCAAAATAATCATTGTGGATGAGAGATTTTGGAGCATTGCTTCGGGCTAAAAAGCCTGAAGCTATGTTCAAAAATTCCTCATTCACAGTGATTATTTACTCTTATTTCGAATACTGATCCCTGTTCTATTATTCTATGTGGTGCAAGATGCCCATAGCTTCTCAGTAACCATTAGGGCTCTATGCTGAATGATGAGAGGGAATATTATGAAACAGCGTTTCTAGGCATTTCTTATCCATTGTAGTGGTACTATCTGGCCTGTATTATCTGCACTGTATCTGCACTGTATTTGAATATCTTGAACTACTGAATTTTCTCAAAGGAAGATATTGTTTTCAAATTATCCATAACATTTTTCCCTTTATTTTACACCAAAAGAAAAGTAATGATTTTGGAAGAAATGAATGTGTATGAAACATTTTATTTACTTTTTCACTCACTCTTGTGTATTCTTAGGTTGTTGCACACAGAAATGATTTGAAACTCATTGTCACCTCAGCTACTATGGATGCATCAAAATTTGCCAATTTCTTTGGTAACGTACCAATCTATCAAATACCTGGTCGTACATTCCCTGTGGATGTATTGTATAGTAAAACTGGACTTGATGACTATGTTGACGCTGCTGTCAAACAGTCACTACAAATTCATTTAATGCCTTGTGAAGGTGACATTTTAGTTTTTATGCCTGGCCAAGAAGACATAGAAGTGACTTGTGATCTTATTTCAGAACGTTTAGGTGAAATAGAGGAAGTACCACCATTAACAGTATTACCAATTTATTCACAATTACCATCAGATTTACAAGCAAAAATATTTGAGAAAGCTCCAGATGGAGTACGTAAGTGTGTTGTTGCTACAAATATAGCAGAAACGTCATTGACAGTGGATGGAATTCGCTTTGTTGTTGATTGTGGATATTGTAAGTTGAAGGTCTTTAATCCAAGAATTGGTATGGATGCACTTCAAGTTTATCCAATTAGTCAAGCGAATGCAAATCAACGGTCGGGGCGTGCTGGTCGTACTGGACCAGGACAAGCTTTTCGTTTATATACAGAAACTCAATATAGAAATGAACTATTAGTTGCTACTGTGCCTGAAATTCAAAGAACTAACTTAGCCAACGTTGTATTGTTATTAAAATCATTAAATGTTGATGATTTACTTGAATTTCATTTTATGGACCCTCCTCCACAGGTAAAGTTATTTTTATTTGTATTTCCTTCCAATTTTTTCTGTTTCTTTTTTTTTTGTACTTTAAGAAGGTCTACAGCCTAGTAATGGTACCGAAGAATATAACATATATAGGCTGGATGAAAAGTGACCAACCTTTGCTCAGTTATACCATCAATGTTTTTCGCTCATAGCTTTTTGTTTAAAAATAATATGATTTTCATATGATGAATAAGAGGAAAAAAATGTATATGCTTTAAAACTTTATACTGATTTATTTTCTTTTAAAAACTCACAATTTCTTCCCTTCTCAGGATAATATCTTACAGTCAATGTATCAATTGTGGATTCTTGGTGCAATTGATAATACAGGTGCGCTTACGAAAATGGGTCGAAAAATGGTCGAATTTCCTCTGGATCCTCCGTTATCTAAAATGGTTATTGTTGGGTGTGAAATGGATTGTGGAGATGAAGTGTTGGTAAGGAAACTTTAACTAATTTCTTTGAAATGAACCAATTGATTCGTGTGATTATCAGACGACAAGTACTCTTTACTGCAGATACTATTACTTTAAGGGAAGAAGCTTTCACGAGAAGAAACTTTTGCGAAGAATAAATATTGCAAAATATTTGGAATAAACTTTTGTGAATATCATATTTCCTTGATTAAGCGCCCCATCATCCTCATAAACATTTATTCGTATATCTAATATATATAATGTAATATGCTAGAGAAGAAAAGAAAAAAGAAAAAGAAATCTCAGAGAATCTCTTAGAGATTGTAGAGATCATTTTTTCTTTCTCTTACTTTGGCATTATTTCTATCCTGAAAGGCCGCCGACTTGTCATTAGGCTTATTGTAATTTTGAAACCTCGTACCAAAGGAAGAAACCCTGGAAACGAGGTTGGTCATAAGAATGATGACATAATTTGTTGATTTGTCTGGCACTGTTTCTATCCCGGAAGGCTGCCGGTATTATAAATAAAAAATTTGCGTTTTTTTTTTATTTTTTTGGAAAATTGAAAAAGAAAAACATGATTAAATGAATGAATGTAATACATATATGTGTTTGTTATGTATTACCAGTTGTCATACAAATTTCATATAGAGCAAGATCAAAGAACCTAGAAATTGCAGAAACTCTTTTCCCAAAACTTAAAAAAGCATGCTATACACCCACATAAATATACATGTATTAGACTTTAAAACAGGAGGGGGATAGGCTTATTTGAGGAGGATCACTTATTTAATATAATTCAAATTAGGGGGGTGCTTATTCGAGAGGGGCTATTAATCGAGGAAATACGGTAGGTGATTTCCTAATGTCAGGAATAAACATTTGCGAATTGAAGCAACAAGGATGTTTTCAATAACACAAACTCTCACGAATAAGGAGGAAATATTGATAAAACGAAACACTTATGCAAGAAATTCATTTCATTTCACTTGTTCAGATTTTTCATGAGAAGTAATTTTTGCAAAATAGCTAATTTTACCATTTTATGTGTCAACAAACTTTCGCGAAATATTTGAAGTTTGTAAAATTTGCAAAAGCTTCTCTGCAAAAGATTTTTCCCTTAAAGTATTCTGAGACTAGTGATGATGGTAAAAAACATCCACCATTACTTGAAAATGATCCATTAGTATAAACAGAAATATTCTTAATTGACAGCTTATTGTGAGCTTTGAGCAATTGTATTCTATATTTTGTATTTTCGTTGTACAAATGTTTCTTTATGTTGAATTTTGATATCTAATATAATATGCCTACCAAGCCTTGGACAGCTGAAAACTAAACTGAATAAAACACTCCTCCACAGGTGCTGTCCAGCAGTTATTTCAAGGCTTGCCTACTGTGAAACCTTTTAACAGGCAATACTACTGGTCCAATTGTTAAAGGTTTCGCTCTGGTACAGGTGCATTGTCGAGAGTAATGTGCAACATATATTTTCTAATTTGATTGTTGTAATGCATCACAAATGATCTTAAAATTACTTGCTTTCCATTTTTTAGACAATAGTCTCCATGTTATCTGTTCCATCAATATTTTCTCGTCCTCGTGGTCGAGAAGAAGATAGCGATGCAGCGAGAGAAAAATTTCAAGTACCAGAAAGCGATCATTTATCATACTTACATGTATATCAACAATGGGTATCTAACGGGTTAGTTGCTTCTTGCAACTTTTACATAACGTTATCTTGTGATCAGCGGTGGTCGCAAAATATATATTAAAACAGGGCTCGAAACAACAGCCGGTCATGTGGAGGAGAGATTTTTCAGAATATTGTTGGCTGAAAATATTCTGAAAAATCTCTCCTCCACAGTGATGACCGGCTGTTATTTCAAGCCCTGTTAAAACATTTGCAGTGTAGGTTATTATAAATGATATATTTTAGAAGCAAGAATATTTTTCATATTCAAATATTTTTTTTGAAATTATTTTCATATTTGTAACAATAATAGGGATGATATCCATAAATTCAGCACTAACTGACTGTCTGTATAAATCACTATAACCAAAAATGCAAAAAGGTTACATGTACATTTTTAAAAAAATATTCCAAAAGATGTCAGTTATGATAACTTGCATTACTGGAAAAGTTTGTACCCCTAATTACTGTTTAAGGAGTACTGTGCTATGATGTCATCATTTACGCATAAATTAACCGAAAACGGTTTCTTCAAAAACCTTATAGCCGGATTTCCACTTACAAATCATTTACACATAACGTAACATACACATAGAAACAATATGATTGGTCTGTTGATTTAATTATTCCTTTGTTCGTTCTTCTAGTGTTACATTACAGCTTGCGATGCGTTGCATTGTATATTTTTTAAGAGGAAATCTGACTTAAAAATGTAATATCTTAACCGTTTAAATTTTTACATGAATTAGAAAGCAATGTTATTTATATTTCGAGTTCTTCGATATGAGACCAACTTTTATTTTCACCTCTGCTTTCCTTTAATAATGATTTTTATTATTTATTTATCCTGATATAATGGATTTGAAGTTTTTGTAGCTGACTATTTCAGGTTAAAAAAGTTCATTTGTTATATATAGATAGTTTTTCAATCTAATATACATTATCAAATTATTTGGTCCATAAGGAAGTTTTATTTTTATTATTTTTTTTTTTTATGTAGACTCACCAGAGTTTTTGAAATTTCACTTCCACGTCATTTTTTTATGCTTAAGAAAGAACTTCTTTGGAATGTTATCAATGTTATCTTACGGGTATACAAAGAAACGATTTATTTTTAAATGCTGTGGTGATTATTTTTTTGAATGTTTTCAACAGTTGATTAATTTTTCAGGTATTCAGCAGGTTGGTGCAAAGAACATTTTATCCATCCTAAAGCAATGAAAAAGGTATACAAAACTGAAATGTTATTTTTGTAAATTAAGACCTGCACCTCCCCTCTCTTACTAATATTTAAATTAATAATTTTAATCTATGAGACCTATTAAGTCCCTACCAAGTCATCTCCATCTACCCCATGCCCCATTATTCTGGCCCTCTACTTATATCAATTTCACATTTCCCCAATCCCCTGCTTATTCCACCTCCTCCCCTTGGTATGTACTGAAGAGTGGAAACGTAATCCAATACCTTCTGAGTATTAATAGTGTGTTCATAGTGATAGGTGCAGTATTATCAGCAGATAGAATAATGCTACAGACATTAACTTTACAAATTGATTATTATAATTGATAGTAATGTGTTAGAAAGATTTGACAACCACTATGCAGATGTATCTGTATATATTCCCCGTAAGATACTTTCTGTTACTTTCTGAAGCATTTGCAAGCAACACAACATTACGACAACATTCTTACATTTGTGCCTTTATTCATATGTTTGTGGGTGTAAGTCCTGAAAATATACTTTTCATAGAAAATCGTGCAAGACATCACTCTTAACTCTGTGCTATATTGTGTTTATTTTTCTCTTTTAGGTTCGAGAAGTGAGAGCGCAATTAAAAGATATAATGAAATCTCTAAAAATGCCAATTAAATCATGTGGATTTGATCACGATGTTATTCGGAAAACTATTTGTTCTGCATATTTTCATCAAGCTGCTAGACTAAAGGTAAGCAACATGAAAGTTAAAATAAAGACAGAGAGAATACCACATAAACACGATTACAAAAGACTGCATACTTTTTAAACAGGTAGAGTGGAGGGTCATTTTCATGTTATTTTTAATGTTTATATTTATTAGTCATCAGAGATTTTGTATCTATGAAACGCTACAAATGATGCGAAGACTTAATTTTGCGATTTTAGCAAATAGTTATTTTCACAAATTGTACTCTTTCAAATATTTCCCAATGGGCAAAAACTTGTTCAAAGTCTGCAATAAAGTCTTTACTGCGCTTTGAACAGATTTTTGTTGGGACAGATTTTTTGTTGTAGGGACAATTATTTACAGTACATTTAAACCTTCCTCGTTTTAACACCCACATCTCATATATTAATACACAACCATGGATTTCTATGAGGATGTGTGTGATGATGGATATTCACGCGGGCATGTTAAAACCGCTGGACGGTTTGGCTTGAAATATGCTACACTCGCAGGATATGACCTGCTGTTTCTGACCGTTGCAAAAGGACTCGTTTTAGAGCCTTATTTGAGCCCAATTTACCCTTTTGTGATGTCACAGAAAACATGGGAAATTACGATTGAAAACGTTTGGTGCGATAGACGAGTTGTGGCCTGGGAACCTTGACCCAAAGTGACCCTGATCTTACTCTTGGAGGCCGTTGGACTTAAGTCATAGAAAGCTCAAAAAAAAATAGCAAGCATAGGCATTTTCAATAGTTTGTTATGTATAAGAAAGTGTTTCCCACAATTTGTGGGGGGCTTAAAGCTAGTCTTAATATTAGACCATGTTTCTAAAGTGCTATAATTTTTAAATTTAAGGTAAATTTTTAGTAAGACTTGCAAACAAAAACCTGGCAAATGGGGTCCAAATCATGCATATGCTATCTTGAAATTTGAGTTTGTGTTCAGTTTTGTAAAGCTTTGAAAATGCTTTTGCCAGCTAGAGGTAAATAAACAGTGGTGATAGAAGCATACTGCCACAAATTACACTCTAGCTCCAAATAAATAATAAATAGGAATGCTAAACAAGTTCGATAATTAAAGGTTGCTCTTTTTAGGGTATTGGTGAATATGCTAATTGTCGTACTGGTATGCCATGTAACCTACATCCAAGTAGTGCATTGTATGGAATGGGTTATTCGCCAGATTATGTTGTTTACCATGAGCTTATAATGACATCAAGAGTAAGAAATGTTTTTTCGCTTTTCTACTTCAGTGCATAGCAAGGCTGATATAACTGCCAGACATCACCTGTGGAGGAATGTTTTTTAAGTATAGTTTTTGGCCTCAAACCTGAAACTATACCCAAAAGCACTCTTCCACAGATGATGCCTAGCAGTTATATTCAGGCCTGCAAAGTGAAAAAAAAACGTAATTCGTCTTATTTGCACTTACTTCATGCTCTTTGCTTTTTGGCCTGAAAAACGATGTTCGGATGGGCTGTTGCTATACCTTTGTGTTGTGTCTTATATCTGGACTCATCTCATAATTTTAATTCTGTCCGTGGAAGAGAGTTTCATGTCAGCCAATTTGAATTGATTGACCTTTTCACAAATACATGAAAAACAAGTCTTTGGTTGCTCAAAGTAGAACTTGTTGCAATGCAATAACTTTGTTTCGGATCTTTACTGCGGACTTTGAATATGTTTTTGCCCACTGGCTAGTCTGGTGCTATTCCAACACTTAACGACTAATGTCGTTTCATGAAAGATTTGTTCGTATATATGAAAAATGTGGCTAGAATGTAATCACTGTTTACACAACATTTTCAATACGAAAGAAAGAAGTTGATTTTTTTTTTCAGGTTTGCGAAAATAAAAGTGTAAAGTTTATTTTGATTTAATTTCAGAAGTAACCCAGCCGGCAAAAACCTGTTCAAAGTCAGCAAAATAGCGTTAGAATTTTGAACAGGTTTTTACCTGCTGGGAAATTCTTTCAGCTCTAAAGTAATAAAATTCAATACTCTGTTAAGTTTTCTTTTGTACATTTTCTCATATTTTCAAAAATATATTTACATTCCAAATAACTGTCTCTGTGATTGCTTGCATCGTTGATATAAATAACCTGTTAGCTCATTAATTCGCTGAACTGCAGTAGTTACTGTTTTTATTTACTCTTTCAAAACGTTGTAGATGTTACGAACTTCTTACATAATCCAATTTCCTTTGAAAAAGTTGGCAAATTTAGAAATATTCAAATAACCATCAACAGATCGTAGTTATAAGCTGTTTACAGTGTTTGAAATAAGAGTAAATAATCACTGTGTAGGAGGGATTTTTTAGAATTGCTTCAGGTTAAAGCTCTTAATTCGAACACTGTTACTTAACACCCTTCTTTGCATTTTTATTTTGACAGGATTTACCAATTAGCAATAGTTTGACACCAGTGGTTGAAATAAGGGCAAATAATCACCAGAGGAATTTGTAGCCTGAAGCTATACTCAAATGTTTCTCCTCCGCATGGACTATTTTCTCCTTATTTCGACCACTGGACACAATTAGAACTCCCCAAATAGTCACTGTGAATCAGTGTTTGAAATATGAGCAAATAGTTACTGTGGATCAGTGTTTGAAATATGGGCAAATAGCTACTGTGGATCAGTGTTTGAATTATGGGCAAATAGCTACTGTGGATCAGTGTTTGAAATATGGGCAAATAGTTACTGTGGATCAGTGTTTGAAAAATGGGCGAATAGTTACTGTGGATCAGTGTTTGAATTATGGACAAATAGTTACTGTGGATCAGTGTTTAAAATATGGGCAAATAGTTACTGTGGATCAGTGTTTGAAATATGGGCAAATAGTCACTGTGGATCAGTGTTTGAAATATGGGCAAATAGTTACTGTGGATCAGTGTTTGAAATATGGACAAATAGTTACTGTGGATCAGTGTTTGAAATATGGGCAAATAGTTACTATAGCACCCGTGGAAAGAGTATAAAACTATTGCGACAAGTTTGTTGGTGTCAATTGAGTACCTTTAATTCTGATTTAAAAATTTATCACAAATTTAAAGAGGGAAAGAGATCACAGTGTTGTTTGAACAAGCCTCAAGATCACGGTCAGATGTCACCTGTGACAGTGTTTTTTAAGTACAATTTTCAGTTTTGCAGCTAGAACTGTACTCGAAAAGCACCCCTCCACAGGTGATATCTGACCGTTTCTTGAGGCTTGTTTGAAGAACAACGAGACTCCAATCTTTTATACAGGTACAGTGTTTGAAATAAGAGCAAATAATCACTATGGAGGAGGAGCTTTTGAGCTTTGCTTCAGGCTAGTAAGCTCAAAGATCCCTCCTACACAGTGGTTATTTGCCCTTATTTCAAACACTGAGGTAGCTAACTGGCTATACATCTGACATTAAAATAATAGAGTACTTCTGTAGAATATTTTAGGGGCCAAAATAAGCATAAATGGTTTCTGTGGAAGAGTGTACTGAATTAACGACGTTGCAAGTGATTGGCTTATGCATCCAATGACACTCTTCCACATACACTTTTTTTTTCCCCTAATACATGTTTCTTTTAAAATATACATTAGTCTGAAATAAATAGAATGTTCGTCAATTTTTACAATACAACTATATATAGATGCTTAGATATCTACTAATATACCATGTGAACATTAAATAATATCCCTTTAGATCCGTCTACCATTTTAGTTAGTTTGTGTTCCTTTAATAGATGTAATGTACCCTTTGTTTTTGATGACGCCTCTACACTTTACCACTACGGCGTAGCGTACTACCCAATCTGTAGTATAGCTTCTGGTGTCATTCGGAAAACTGGTATGGATCAGGTTTTCGATGCTTTCATCCGACAACATTACAGCTTGATCACCATGCGTATGCAAAACGATTCTACTCTCTAAAATAAAGAAGAAAATGATCATCGATGAGGAGTGATATATGAACATGACTACAGGCATTCGGGAATTACAATAACTGCTGGTCATCACTGTTGAGGAGAGATTTTTCAGAATATTTTCAGCCAAGTTGGCTGAAAATATTCTGGAAAATCTCTCTTCCACAGTGATGACGGACAGTTATTGTAACCCCTGGTTAATTCAATAAAATAGCAGTTACTTGTAGTAATTATAATAAGCACATTTTACTGTTGTTATATTGCTCATGTGAGCAAAAACTTGTTCAAAGTCCGCAGTAAAGACGCTAGAAACAATTTGTATTTGTAAAAAAGCGTTCAATGCAGAGGAATAAGCCCTTACCAAAGTCCTATATAGTCAAGGCCGGAATGAATATCAACCAAAAGGTTTTAATGCTCAATATTTCAGCAACTCTGTTAAGAACAGCATAAAGATATATGATATAGCTACATACAAGGTTGTGCACACCCTTACGAATAAACCTACCTTTTGCATATGCAACAAGATCTTCTGGCATATGACAACACGATGTAAGGTTCACTTGATTAACTTCTGGCTTGATACGAACCAACTCAACTAGTGACTTTAATTTATCTCGATCTAAATCACAAATTGAAATCTGCGTACTGATACCAGCATCTCTCAGCCTTTCCATTTCTTCCCAAAATGGCACTGCCATATCTGCGAATATTGTTGTTTCATCTAATACAGGAAGGGACAGGTAAATGTTATCGATATGTTTTAGACCTAATTGATTCAATGTACTGTCAACTGCTTCTTGGATGCTTTCAACTTTCCATGTTTGTAGAAATATTTTTGCTGTAACTTTTAATAAGCCGCGTTCATTATCGTCCATCTTTTCAGCATTGGAACAGTTTATATATATCTCTTCTGCGTTTACTTCGCCATTAGCATCTGTCCATTTCTCTAATGTTCTTGTTAAGCTTTGATACAATTCATTCGCTGGTATATCATTTGCCTTCCTTGTTTTTAAGTTACTCCAGTTTGCAATGTTTCCACTGTGTAACCATACAATACAGTCTCCTTTAAAGTCATCGCTAGATGGTTTTCCATTCGAAATGTGTCCAGTAGGTGCTTGTATCACTTCAGTCATCTTGTTTTCTTCTGCTTGTTGACAAAGGTTTTCTAAAGATAGTTTTTATTACAGTTCAGATAAATCTTTGAAATATATCCCAGCCCGCAAAAACTTGCTCAAAGTCAGAAAAATAACGTTAGAACAACGTTCAAAGAACCTTGTTTTAAATGTTATTTTTCTAACTTTGAACAGGTTTTTACTGGCTGGGACAGACCTTTTGGTTTCTCCATATAGAAATTGTTTGCAAGGATGTAGACTCTGTGCTTTTCCATGTAGATAAAATCACAGTTTTTGTTACAGAGTTTCGTGTGATCTTTGTACCTTTGAGGTTTACTTTTAAAAGTACAAAGGACAAAACTTTTGTATTGAGATATTTTGAAATAGGAGAAATATGACGTCATTGTTTGCATACCTTGTGTATTTATGGTTATACTATGCTATGTTGACAGTAATATCGGTACTATTGTTTAAAATAATTCAGGGGGTATGAGAATTAACTGAACTTTTGTTTTGACAACTTGACCCCCTTGAATTTTCGTAGAAGAAATTAATTGATAAATATAGGAGAGTGGTCGAAAGAGCAAATAATTAAAGTTATTTCAGGCTGCTAAGCCTGAAGCTATGCTAAAAAATCCCTCCTCCACATTGATTAATTACTCTTCTTTCGACTGATGTGAAGAGATATCTGATGAATTGAATATTTCTTCTAAATCAAGTTTTAATGAGCTATTAATATCTGCTTTAAATAAATTTTGACATTTCGCAAATTCTAACGAATTACAATCCAAAATATAACTGCCAGACATCACCTGTGGAGGAGTGTTTTTTGAGCATAGTGTTCAGCTTTTAAGCCACAAGTGAACCTTAAGTGCGGAAAACGACCATGGGAAGTCCTTGGAAATTTCCCAGCCGTCAAAAACCTGTTCGAAGTCAGTAAAATAACGTTAGAACAACGTTCTTTGAACATTGTTCTAACGTTCTTTTGTTAACTTTGAACAGGATTTTGCTGGTTGGGTTATCTTAGAGATTTGCCAAATAGACTTTGAACTTATTACTCAGGCTCTTGGAACAAATTTGCTGTTCGTCTTGCTAATCAAACTTTAAGGCTTTTTTGTCTAAGTTGAAATTCCGAATTTCGCGTTTGTTGCAAGTATTTATGATGGTGATTATATGAACTGCTATCGTTTAACCAATGTTCTTTGTAAATATTTCAATCTATTACAAAGTCTTTTGTTTCTTACTATTTTAGAAAAGTGTTTCTAATCATTGTTTGAAATACGTACAAAGTTTTCTTCTTGTTAATTTTGCAAATCTTTTTATTTTTTGAAGAACATATTGACACATCCACACATAATTTACAACCGTTGTTCAGCATGTCAAACAACCAAATATCATCTAGCCCATGTGGTGAATTAACTTCCCAATGAGCAAAAACTTGTTCAAAGTCAGCAGTAAAGACGCTAGAACAATGTCGAGCGACGTTGTTCTAGCGTCTTGACTGCTGACTTTGAACAAGTTTTCGCCCACGGGAATTGACTCACATCAAAACAGATAGAAGGAAATATAACTTTTTTTTAATTAGATTTGCGGATTAATCATCATATCTGCTTAATGGTCATATTTTCTTAAAAAGACATTAGAACTTAAATAAACATTGTATTCGTCTCATGTGACCACTATGACGATAAAAACTGCTAGCAAATAATGGGATAGGTTTAACAAAAATAAATGAGCGTTCAGGGACCAAATTTAAATGGTTGTTCAAAAAGTTATGGAGTTAAAACTTAGATAAACTATGCGTGAACGCGTTAGATTGGTTGCTTTGGTACGAAGGACCAATACATTGCTTCCTCTTTTAAATTGAAATATTTGAACTTTAAGTCAAGCCTCCCTGAATATTATAAGTGTCGAACATCACCTGTGGATGAGTGTTGAATATTATAAGTTTCGAACATCACCTGTGGATGAGTGTTTTTAAGTACTAACAACCACAAGTCTGAATATAACGTCGGATGTCACCTGTGGAGGAGTGATTTTTGAGTATAGTTTTCAGCTGCAAGTATGAACACTATACTCACAAATCACTCCTCCACAGGTGATGTCTGTGGCAGTTACATTCAGGCTTGTGAATGTTAGTTCTCAAAATGATGACAAACAAAACATATTTGGGAACGTTTTGTAGTTTCCAAGAAAAGTACGTCGATCCAGTAAATCTATAAAAGTAGAGAAATTCGAAACATCGCATACCACTTTCATGTCTATATAGTTCACTGTCGTACATAACGTATATTACTTGTCATTCTGCATATAAAAAGTTGAAGAACTTTGCTCATTCAAGTCATTGCCGAACTAATATATATTTCTTTAAATTACTCGACTTCATTCATGACTTACTCTATCATTCATACTAGGAATATTCTTATTGAATGAGACATTCGTTGACATTGTTAGCATTCCAACTAAACAATCAAACCACATTATAATGATGTTACTCAGCTTAAAGAAAAGCTTTTTATTGTAATCCAGTTAAATTGTTTAATGTGTCTGTCCATTTCACTATAATATAGAATTAAATGTTATCGATATAAGCAAGAGTTATAGAATACCGTAAACGTTCCAATTAACGCCCTTGTCAAAATTAACTCTAAACCTAAAAGATAATTGTGGTGTTTATACTGATCTCTTCTAGAGACTAATCAGCTATTTAACTCCTCTGCAGTGATTATTTGCTCTTATTTCAAACGCTGCATTTACATTGATTTATATCCTGCCAGCACGTGACGTTTTGCATCGTAAAGAAATCTTTTTGCGTTGAAAAAACGCCACGTTCCTATTGGGTAAAATTTAGTGCTGCATATGCATGAAAACATCAACGCCATTTTCTTTTAACCCCCACCCTAACATTCGAAAATTTTAATTAACGCCCAGGACGTTAATTATCTCGTTTTTGATTCATCTCGTGGTGATGTCGTGAAGAAGAGCTTTAGGAACCAATGTCAACGGTTATTTTCTATTTATTATTATTGTTTTTTATTTTATTATTTATTTATTTATTTATTATTCGGTTTTAATGGGCATAATAGAGAACACGGTATTAGAGAAGAGAAAATTTGGTAGTTTTTTGTTTGTTTGTTTTGACAATAAATGATAGGAAACAACGTGGTTTTTACATAGGATTACTTCAGAACACCTATTTTTAAGAACACAATAATCACTGTGGAGGAGTGATTTTTGAGTATTGCTTCGAACTAAAAAGCATAAAATAATGCTCAAAATTCCCTCCTCCACAGTGATTATTTGTTCTTATTTCAAATACTGCATTGGAAATACCTGTTTGAAAGTGTTAGATTTATACTTCAATAAAAATCGAGGTAGCATGTAAATGTCACACCTAATAAGCTGATCTTCAATAACTAAAATAGTACCTAAGGGGAAGAGTATAAGCAACCAATCAATAGCGAGTTCTGTAACTTCATAACCCTTCTTCAGAGGGATTTTCATTTTTTTTTTTTTTTAGTTTGTTATAGAAACCATGCTTTAAAACACATATTTTCGCTACCGAAAGTAGAAAGGCGGAGATTAAAAGAGCTTCCTACGATAGTTTTAAAAAAACTCGTATATTTGTCATGTATTTCTCGTTTCTCGTTGTATGAAGAAGTTGTGTAAATATTAACTATTCGTGGCGACGATATGTTATTTATTCTTTCGTGAAAGATTTTCGTTAATTACTGCATTGTTTAATAAGTAGATAAACGTATGAGTCAACGAAAGTCTTGATTTGATATCTTCGTAAATAAAAAGAAACAAAAACCATTCAATCCAGTGGATAAAAACCTGTTCAAAGTCCTCAGTAAAATACGATATTCGAACGACGTTGTTCTAGCGTCTGATGACTGCGAACAGGTTTTTGCCCACTTGGAAGGCTTCAATAAGGTTTTCCCGTTGTCTCATAAAGAGAATATTTATCCATAATCCCAGTGAGCAAAAACTTTGCTCGCTGTGATGTTCGAAATAAGAGTAAATAATCACTGCAGATGATGGAGTTTGAGCATTGCTTTAGACTCTTTAGTCACTCCTCCGCATTGATTATTTTCTCGTATTTCGAATACTGCATCTCATATTCAGGGCTTGGAATAACGCAAGGTGAAGGAGTGAGTATAAAAGTTTGATTTCCACTACACACGTGTTTTAAACGTGTTAGTGATAATGTTGCTTACAAAATTGATACTGCTTGTGAATTTGTATGAAGGGCCAATTATTGCCAAGAATTATGAAATGTAGAGATAAAGTATTCTCTTATAAAATTTAAGGAGAAGCTATCTCCAACGTTTTCCAACTCTTCATCCATTAAGAGTTGAAGCAGTGTCTCGTCCCTTTCAACTCCGTTTGAGGTTGCTAGGCCCTCGCAGTATTACTGATGATTAACATTCGGAAGAAATTTGATAGTGTTGATTGGTTTTTTATAAAAGATCGTCGACTTGATATTCTGCCTATTGATGAAATATTCACATAAATGTTGAGCAAATTTGGTCTAAATACACACCACTCTTACCTCAACGAAATTACAATTGATTGGTTTATCCGTCCTGAAGAACCAATCATTTATTCGTATCGGACAACCAATTATTTGTAAACTCGTTAACTCGTTATCCCTCTGCAAATGGTAATTTGTAAATGATCCCTCAGAGAAACTAGTTCTAATTATACTTACCGTTTATTTCCTTCCTGCTTCCTCTTTCGATCCCTCAGAAAAACTAGTTTTTATTTTACCTACCGGTTATATTTTACCTACCGGTTATTTCCTGCTTCCTCTTTCGCCATACAACAGTATATAAATGATGTGTCTTTAAAACGAATGCTCTCATAAACCTCTCCTGGTTTCTACTTGCTAATAAAAATAGAAATATTTATTAAAAAAAAATTATTCTGTACAGAAAGAAATTGCGCAGCTAAATGTTCCATCTGTACTTCCCAGGGAACAAAAAACTTGTTTGAACAGGTTTTTGCCCGCTGTATTTAGTTCAAAAATGCAAAGGAGGGTGTTTTGTTAATAAACTTGTTTTTTAAGTGGTAGGTTAGAAAGAACGTAATATCTCATCTTCTTCGCAGATGCAAAAACCAGGTGTTTGATAGCATTCATTTCTGTGTAGATGCTAGAAACATATTTAAATGGTGCACGTTTAAATAGTACTTGTGGCAGGCGATTGATCAAATGAAAAAAGAAAGCCGTTACATGAATAAAATATTTAATGAATATTTTACGTGAATTCAATCGTCGTGAATAATTTTGATTTTACTGTATATATGGGCCGTATATATGTTCAAATATTTATTTTTTAATTCTGGATTGCGTCAACAACAAAAAACGTCACGCTGGGCACGTCAACGTAAAAAACACGTGGTTTGCTGTTTGCAATATCCTCCTAATGCAACGGTATCCACAATTTATCCACGATTATTTCCAAATACTTTTCATTACCAGAACTGTTTCTCTCTGGATGATTTGAACAGAAAATTTACTGGTAACCTAAAACTGGTAAACATTTCCTGATTGAAGTGGAAACAACGTCCCGTTTGTCATCCTAAAGGATACACAACGTCGATATTTAGTTGGAAGTCACTGCACAAAAGGGAAGTTATTGCATTGTAGCAAGTTCTACTTTGATCAACGTACGAACGTACGCCTCGTTTTTATTGTTTTACGAAAAGGATTATTAGGTTTATATTTGTTTCATTCTGAACCTTATTGCCAATAGTTATCACAATGTATAAAAGTTTTTTTAAAATAATTAATTATAAATAAAAACACTTAATTAAAATTACTTGATTAAAAAATACTTAATTAACCAGTCAACCGAATTTTCTCTGTGTACAGGTTGTTATATGTATTGCTGTACACAGCATGATTGCACATTCTATACACTATCCTCCGGAAATATAAGGAGCGTATTCCGGGTTATTTTCGGAATGATTTCAGCCTAATCGGCTGAAAATATGAAAAATCGGCAGTTCATTCGACAGCCATTTATTTACATCGTGAAAACTTTTATAATTTACTCATTTTGTGTGTTGTTCAATAAAATAATCATACAGAATGGTGAAACATGTGAATATCAATCAATATGAATGCTGTTAACTATTATCAGAATTGCAACCTAGAGGGAGGGAGGGAGGGAGAATTACTCTTCTCTGTAGAGTTTAATTGTTTGATCATTTTTGCAATCCAATGTAAATATAGTTCTCTCATTCATCATATTCTCCAAATAAAAAATTAAATATGGTCGAAATAAGAGTGAAGGAAGAATTGTGCCTGAAGCTATGCTCTAAAATCACTCCTCCACAGTGATTACTTGCTCTTATTTCGACCAGGTGCTTTTTATAAATACAATCTTTTCTTTCCAGGAATTTATGCAATGTGTGACAGCAGTAGATGGTTACTGGCTGGCAGAACTTGGACCAATGTTCTTTTCAGTTAAAGAATCTGGATTATCGAGAGAAGTATATATTATTACTTTTATTCTAAAAT
Source organism: Neoturris breviconis (assembly GCA_032360805.1). Taxonomy (NCBI): domain Eukaryota; kingdom Metazoa; phylum Cnidaria; class Hydrozoa; order Anthoathecata; family Pandeidae; genus Neoturris; species Neoturris breviconis. The sequence goes on along the minus strand of JAULBZ010001687.1, from coordinate 3,499 downwards.
ACAACAATAAGGGTATTATATGGATTTCCAATTGATTGAGTATTCGTTAAGACATTTGAAAGTGATCGTACCTAGTACTCTTCTATGTGAATTCTAGTACGCAACTTCCCCAATACAACGTCAATACAACGTCTTTATCACGTTGAAAAAACGTCACATGCCGGCAGATTTTTTATCTTTAATGAATTAACTCGGAAAGTAACGGCCGGGTTATTTTTAATTGATGAAAATAAGATTCCAGGAAGCGTCTTGTTTCCAGAGTTCATTAAAGACGAATTCGTTCGCGCGAATTCTAATTGAAGCCATTATACTGGTTAAAAGCGACGTCACCTGTCAGTTGGGGAATATTTTAGCCGGAGGAAAGGAGAATATTGGTCTCTGAGCCTAAATTTGGTCACTTTTCCCCGCCTTTTTCTTTAATAAGGTAGTTGATGTTCCGCGTCACAGATTATGTAAATATTTTGTTTTATTTTTCTCAGGAAAAACGTCGTCAAGCCACGGAAGAGAAGATGAAAATGGAAGGCCAAATGAAAGAGGCTAGCGAAATTATAAAATCAAGAAAAGAAGAAAAACTTAATAGGTTGACACCTGCCACAAGGTAAAAATAAAGTCTGACAGGTGTGCCTGCTTAAGTTTTATTTAAAGGAGAAATTGTGTCACTCTGATCCTTAACCTAAGTATACTAAGCTCTATTTTTTCTTTCTTTCTCTTATGCCATATATACAAACTGATGTAGTGATGTTGATCTTAAACCCAAACGACAGATTATATAACGCAAATAAAGAAAATCAATTTGAGAAGCAAAGAGACGGGAATCCTTAGCTATCTGATCCTCGACACAAAGTATTTGATGCTTTATTTTGAGGTAGCGAATTGCCAATGGACAATTCCAGAGAACGGTGATTTGATTTCTTCGATACCGCATTATTAAAAATTTACGCAACTATTATCTTATTTAGAACGCCTATCGCTACACCTGGACGTAAAGCAGTTGCTACACCCAAAAGAACTCCATCAAGATTTGGATTGTAACACTTCAATGGAGTTAGATTTGATAATATTCAGAATACATGGCGTATTTTATATCAGTGAGGCTTACATTCAAACACAATTTGAACAAAGGAAGATAACAGAAGATAATAATAGTGCACTAAGGTGAAATATTCACCAGCGAGTAAATTGACCAACTTTTTCGACACTGCGATGAATTTGGGATTTGAGATATATAAAGGTTGATTTTATCCCAGTGAGCAAAAACTTGTTCAAAGTCAGCAGTAAAGACACTAGAAAAACGTTGAACAAGTTTTTGCCCATTGGGATTAGGCGGAAAATTCTGCGCGAAAGCCGAAAGAAGGCTCTATTGGCAGAAATGACATCACACGCCGTGGAATGTTTTCATTTGGCTTTTGCGCCGAATTTCCCGTCTAATGGAAATTAACTCACCTGTTGCATTTTGAATATCAGTCGGAAGGTGGAAGCTTTGGAATTAGACACTGTTCAATAAAACAACCATGATGAAGGTTTCTGTAACATTGAAACTCGCACGTAACATTAACATTTAATGTCGCTTGACGTACTATTGTGACGAAATCTATATTTATGAATTTTTATAATTTTATTTGTAATTTGTTGAAAGAATATCATTTGTGATCACGCGTATCTTATCTTTTTATGGTAGTCTGAATAAATTCGTTTTAACAGGATTAAAGTCAGGATGGACTTTTTTGGACTCTGAATTAATGGGGAGGGAGGGGGGACGCAACTTCTGATGAAAACATGCTAAAGTGTTGAAACTTTTCAGAAAGTTAGTTTAACACATAAACAACAATTTGGCATAATTAATTTTTTGATGACTTCATTACTTATGATGACGTCATCAGGACTAAAAAGGTGGTGCAAAAAAAGTTTTGGTCACCAAATTAGCAAAAATTAGAAGAAGAAAAAAATGAAAATTTCTTTTTTACCACCTATCAAAAATTTGGTTTCTATGAGAAAATTATCCCAAGTTACCGAAAAGAATTTCAAAATGATAAATTATGAATTTGGTGTTGTGCAATTGTATATCTATTGCGGCTTGTTAATGACACTGTTCAAATATAAATCAACCTCGTTCCCATGGCTTCTTGCCTTTTCGAAACAGAAGTGAACTTCATGAAAACGCAATGACAAGATAAGTGAGAAAAAGAGTGAAATATTCCTAGGAAAACTATGCAAAACAAAATGGAACACGACATTTTAGAAATACGATGTTATATTAATTGTCTTGACACTTAGAAATCATTTATAAATTAAATGGCTTGATATTCGGCAAGTAAAAACTGCGCATCAGCCTGCAATCAAGTCAGCAGTAAGGATGCTAGAATAACTTCGTTCGTCATTGTTATCGTCTTTACTGCGGACTTTGAACAAGTTTTTGTCCACCGGTTTATGTCAACGAGCTTGCGGTTGATTATGAGTTGATTGTTTTTTTTCGGTATGAATTGTTTCCAGTTAGCACTTGGAAATTGAAAAAATATATATTTAACCCTATTCAGGATGGGGGACTTCTGAACGAATGGCTATTACGACTTGAAATTTTGAGACTTTCTCCATAATTTATTATTTTGAAATTATTTATTTTCGGCGACTTGGGGAATAATTTTCCCTTAGAAACCCAAATTTTTGACAGATGGTAAAAAAAATATTCCTCCCCCAAAACAAATTCTATTTTTGCGTGACTAAACTTTTTTTCACATAAATTTTTCTTTTGCACCACCTGTTTGGTCCTGATGACGTCATCATAAGTAATGACGTCATCAAAAAATGAATTATGCTAAAGTGTTGTTTTATGTGTTGATCTAACTTTCTGAAAAGTTTCAACAATATAGCATGTTCCCATCAGAAGTTCGGAACGAGGTTGAAACACAAATCTGACACTTGTCTGAGTCGCAAATTGAAATAAGTGTGAGATTGACGCTTCCTCATTACCCGGGGGTGATCTTTTGTATAAATGAGAACAAATGTTTATGAACAAAAAATATTTTGAGAAGAATCTTGTCCATCTTTAAGGTGATTCCATGGTAAATCCTTGCGTGGTGTAAATCAAATGTTCATTATGTAATTATCATCAGACTAACACAGTGACTTGGTGGTTAATACAGTAAGATGGTCATTAATCAATATTTCTTGAAAAAGAATGTGAGGAGTATTGAGGAGCTCTTTGCAAAAATCTCCATGTTTAGAGGAGTTTGAAAGAGATTTTTTGAAATTGAAGAGATTTAAGTTTTGAGGAGGCGTGTACCTTTGAATATATCACATGAGACAATTCAATTTAATGTGGAAAATTAACAAAAGTACAGGGCTGTCCCAATATTCCTGAAGTTCATCATAAAAATCTTCAATTTTATATTTTATATGAAATATGTTGGTGTGGTGGGCATACAATTTAATACAAAAAATTAAGACGAGAAGTGTCGTTTTAGATGTCATTTTCTAACGGATATTTCGTCTAGCCACTGCT
>JAULBZ010001686.1:0-21136 GCA_032360805.1 Neoturris breviconis | reverse complement strand
TTTTAGGCATCCATATACATGAACGTATTTAATTTTAGCGTTTTTTACATCGCACACCATCGCACGCCTAGAACCTCCAACGCGTGCGAATCATCGCACACGCACCTCGATACTCATGGCAAAGCCTGACAGTGAGTAAATAAATTTACTTTCATGGCAGTGATCAAGATAAGAGCTACAAAGCCTAAAGAAATGCTCAAAAAAGTATTTATTTACTCTTATTTCAAACACTGTGTGGTGCATCCCAAACGTTGCGAGTATGAGTCAACAATCATTCAATTTTATATTTTATTGAAATTGGTCCAGTGTTCGAAATAAGAGCAAATAATGTAAAAGTGGAGGGGGGAAGGGGCATTTATTCAAGGAGGGGTATAAGGAAGGGCATTTCATCAAAGCATTAGGTTAATACTGCGGTCAAAGTAAGAGTAAATAATCACTGTGGAGGAGAGGTTTTGAGCGTGGCTTTAGACATTCTAAGTATCTCTCCTCCTCCAGTGATTATTTACTGTTCCAAATTTCATAAGATGATTGTGACTACATTTATTAAATCATATAGTAGAGTAGGACAAACCTCAGTCTTGGAACAGGAATTTCTTCGGGACATTGCCATGCCAGACCTTGCACAAGCAGTTTTGTTAAGCGAGAAGCAATCAGCCTAGCAGGTAGACATGGGGCAACGGGTTGATTTAAATTATGTGGGTGGCGACGTAATCTTGGTCCTTGTGTTCCAACACATTGATGAACAAGTAAACCAAATAATTCAGCAAGAGCACGACCAAGATGTGAAGATGATGTTAGAAGCCATTTTAACAAAGTTAGATGATTCATTTCTTTCTTAGAATTGAGATCAGTAGCTGTGTCTACAAAATGTTCAGTGGCATCAAATAATCACTGCGAAGGAGTGATTTTTAAGCTAGAAATCCTGAAGCTATGCTTAAAAATTCCTCCTCCAGAGTGATTATTTCTCTTATTTTAAACTCTGCATACCATATCAGTGCTCAAAATAAGAGCAAATAATCACTGTGGAGGAGAGATTATATTTGCTCTTATTCTGACCAATGTGGTGTTTTGAGCATAGCTTCAGTCAACATTACCATAGGAACAAATTTAAAGATGCAACATTTATTGGCACTTAGACATATTTATTTTTTGGAATTTCGGGATACTTCCATCAGATCTAAAAATTAGACTTGGATTCCAAAATAGTGTGTGTGATTTCAATAACTCACCTTCCTTTTGTGATACATTTTTTGAAACTAACTTCTCCAGATCAGCTTCTGCAAATGTAAGATTTTCATCGCCAGATGAGTTAGGAGTACACAACGTTAACAGAGTACTACTTTCCCACACAAGTTTTGTATATAATTTGCATAGCTTTTGTAAGACTCCAATTCCAACATCAGAACCCCATTGTTGAATAGACATATTACGCACATCAGACTAGAATTATAAAGTATGGTTCTATGCGAGAATTCGAAAATAAAATAAATGATTTTGTTACTACTTAGAAAAATGGTAACAGTGGTCAAAATAAGAGTAAATAATCACAATGGAGGAGGAACTTTTGAGCCAATGCTCAATAATCACTCATCCACAGTAATTATTTGCTCTCATTTTGAGTTGCTATGCGCAGATAATTTATAAATAATCTTCTCACATCATAACAGTGCCGGAGAACAAATAATCACTGTGGAAAAGGAATTTTTGAACACAGTCTGATCTCAAAAACCACTCCTCCACAATGATCATTTGCTTTCCAGAACTGTCAGGTTTCTATTCCACAGATTAATTTTCTGTAAATTTAAAAGATAATAAAATATGTACAGCAGTAGAAATAAGAGCAAATACTCACTCTTTTCAACACCCCGGCAAATAAATGCAAATGTTAAAAATGCCTTCCTCTATTAAATGTCCCTTGGAAATATTGGATCCATATAGAGGGAATATATGGATATTATGGAACTGAAATGGCTTAGCAAAAGTTGTTAATTGTTAGAAAACAATGGGAATTTTTGTGCAATAAAAATATAGAAAATGCTTAACAATAAAATGATTTTTAAAATGCAAAGTGTGATCCATTAATTTGTACCCTGCAATAATACTCCTATAAACTAATACAACAGTTGTTGGAAATAATTCTTTATCTCTTTCATTATTCTCAATAAATGTGCCCTCGAATAAACGCCCCCTTAAAAATCGAAACATTTAATAAACGCCCCAGTATTTAAAGTAAAACACTTACTAGAGCACCACGACTTATGAACACAAAAGTATTGACATAAGCATGTACTGTTGACATTAGATGCACTAAAGGCGTCTTTTGAGCATCATAAAGAGCATCGAGAGGATTTTCAGTGTTAGCAAGTTCTTGAAGTAAAACTGATCCAGTTGTATTAGCTGATAAATGAGATGTATTTAGTTCATCCAGCAATACTTCTAGCTGTGAAAGTCCTTCTTTGAATACCTTACTCTCTTGAGCTAACATCTATCGATGTTCAAAATAAGAATAAATAATCACTGTGGAGGTGGGATTTTTGAGCATAGCTTCAGGCTGTTAGTCTGAAGCTATGCTTAAAAAACACTCCTTCACAGTGATTATTTACTCTCATTTCGAGCACTTAAGGCAAAAACAGTCAGTAGTCGAAATAAAAGTAAATAATCACTGTGGAGGACCAACAATTAAAAACAGCTTCATCCAACAAGGTCCCTCCTTCACAGTGATTACTTCTATCTTCAGTCATGGACTAAAATGTGGAGAAGAGTACTTGTGGAGAAGAGTATTGAGTTAAGAATCTTGCATTTTTTTATATCAAAACGTATTTCATAAATACTAAATTAACCCTTAGAGCTCTGATCTCAGACCCGGTACACAGAGCACTCCGACTATAAAATTATAGCTCTTACTCTGGATTAAATCAAAGGTACAGTACAATGTATGTATGTATAGTAGCACTAAAGGCAATAATAGAAAACATGCATTTTTTTAAATTTACCTATAAAACACATCTTATAAAAGGAGGTCGTCATCTCTGATAAGATAAGAAATAAAGAATAATGAAATAGAAGATTACTCTTTCATTAAAAACAACTCATTCTCATATTAAAAAACCTTTCTCTGTTGAATTGCATATTGTCATCATGTTTCTAATTCACATTGGGAGTTAATTACCGTTATAAAAATCAATTTATACTCATGGTAGTAATTAAATGTTTTATGACCCTAAAGTGAATAACATTAAAATTTATTTCAAAATTGAAAAAAGAAGCTTCTCACAGTCAAAATGGAGAATTCTTAAAATTTTAAAAATTATTTTTATTACAAATTTTACTTATCATCTCAATAAATTGAGGAGGGAGCTTCCCAAAATACAAAATGGCTGCCAATGAACTTGATCCGGAGTTGACGTAATTGAAAACTAGAATACCATAACCAAATTTCGGGACGGTGACACTGTTCGGAAATCAAAAATCGAGTGGACGAAATCAAAAATTTCTGGCGACCCCTTCTAGAATATCGACACAAATTCTGGTACTAAACTTCAAAATGCTAGCACTTTGGGAAAATGGTCTATTAAGAAAAGTGGGCCACCACCGCCACCACAAAATGATAGCAACAGCTATTGTTTGGTGGGTACAAATTAAAGGTATCTTGAAATTAAACTGTATTCGTTTAAGCAACAGCTTTGTTTTGGTGTGCTAAAAATGAAAGGTATCTTAATTAACAGATTAACTGTATAAATTAATTTATCACTTACCGCAATAGATTTACATACTGGAGCAATTGATTGACAAGCAGGCATCAGTGGAAATTCTAATGGGAAGTTTGGCATGTTCAAGAGACCGTACAATGGTTGCAATCCATTTAAACGAACAAATTCAACACAGTGATCATCAGTGCCATTGTTACTTAAGATATTATCCAAAAACTTTGTCTAAAAGAAAAACCAATTCTTGAGAATGAGAATAGTGATTTTTGAGAATAGCTTCATAAATAGGTAAAAACTATAAAAAACTATTTTTTGTACAATTTATTAGAAAGCAATCAATTTTAACAAAAGGAATGAAATAACTGCTGGTCATCACTGTGGAGGAAAGAATTTTCATCCAAATTGGCTGAAAATATTCTGCAAAATCAATCCTCCACAGTGATGCCCAGCAGTTATTTCAAGCCCTGTAAATACATACCACATTTAAAACATAGTCAACCAAGGGTACAAAGTTCTTTTGATTTTCAACATTACTTCTAAATAGAGCATGGGAAAAAGTAACAAGGCAGCAAGTCATATATTGCAGCGGTCAAGATAAGAACAAATAACCACTGCAGAGGAGAGAATTTTGAGCACAGCTTCAAGCTATAAGGGCTGAGTGAAGATCAAAATTCCCTCCTCCACAGTGATATTCACTCTTGTTCCGACCACTGATAGGTTCCTTCAAAAAAATTACCGCATCACCGAGAAGCAGACACACCATGCCTTGTTTCCGGAAACATGTTGCTAATGATGCTAAATTTTAATAAAGAAGAAAATATGATTTTTTTTTTAATATAATACTGTATTTCTTTGAATAAATGCCGATCTTTTTTTAATGAACGTCTATTCCAAATAAATGCTTAGTCATTCGGACAAGTTCTGAAAGAAACGCCTATCTCGAATAATCCTCTGTCTCAAATTAACGTGTGACACTAAGCTGCAGCTCCTTGCGATGGCCTTTGGCATTTAACCAACAATAACATTATTTTTGAGTAGTTTAACTGCGCATATTTTAAAGACCATCGACTTGCTCATAGTGCATGTTTCATTAATTTTTGCCTATTAAAATATTATTAATCTAGAATATTCGGAAACCATGGGTTTGATCACAGGTTAATACAGTACTAGTTAAGTCAAGCCTACTTTGCCAATATTTATGACACATAGATATGAAGATTAGAAATGAAATTAGAAATGTTGCAGGGAATAATCGAGCCCAAAAGGCGAGTCCAAAATTCTCTTCAGATTCAAACAAAATATGTCATTTTCTCAACAAAAATCTTCAAATCTATTTTCAGCCATATTGATGCCCTTATGGTTAATTCTGAAAGCTATCCCCTATCTTGACATTTAACACAGATTTTATTGTAAATGAAATAAAATTACAGGTGAGCTTGCTTACTTTATTGGCACGTCAACATCAGCATTCTTTTGGTCTGATTTTCTGATGAGTAGAGAACGATATTCCTCTTCCATCTCGTCATCTGAAAGAGGATCTTCAGCACCAGTACCACTTGCGCCATCTACATCGCGTTGTAATGATTTGACAGACTTAATTTTATCACTGGGATGGAATGCCATGATATTTTGATCACGCCCCATTACGCCAAGTTGTTCAAGAAGCTAAACAAAACACACATATACCAAGTTGTAAAAAAAGTTAAATAAAACATGCAACAGACTAAAATAAAATACGTAATACACACCAAGTTGCACAAGTTACTATAAAGCTTGAAGCTATGCTCAATAATTCCTACTCAGCATTATCTTTTAAAGTTTAACGGAGAAAAGTACTCACACTAATAATAGCTTTCATAGCATCTGTTTTTAAGGTTGGTTGATGACGCATTAATTCATCCATAGCAGAACCAAGATGCATTGCTGTATCACCTTAAAAGATAAACTGATGCTTTAATATTTTTTTTAAGCAATAACTTCGAAAACCGTAATTATTTGCTCTTATTTCAACCATTAGAACCATTTCCAGAATATAACAATACACAAATCTTTGGTAACAAAACAGACACATATTCGTATCAACAAACCTGTTGGATCTGAACTTCTTCTTCTCTTCATTGCTGGTAGATATTCTGGACTTATAAGTATACGAAATAATCTGTCAAAAGGGTTACAACTCACAAATGCTTCTAAACCACGAGTGTTTAGACAAAGTGCACTGAGTGTATTTGGTAATGAAGCTAAATTTTCTCGTGTAGCTGGAACCTATAAAAAAAGCCTCACAGCAATAGTAATTAAAAAAAAACGTTTTCAGAGAGTTAACAAAATCAAAAAGTTGACAGGCGATTTAGATAAATTACCTAGAATGCTAATTTCAAGATGGCAGAATGTATTTTACACTTTGGTCACTTTAGTCCTCCTTTGACAAGATGAAATTAAAAAACTTGTAGTCATTGAAATTGTTGATACAAAATTTCAAAATAGACTATGGGACACAGTGGTCAAAATATTGTAATGACCGCAGCCTATCCAGAAAAGTAAAATGAAATATATATAGAAAATGAGATTAAGCACATGCTCCTGTAAGCAAAAATAAAGAAAATATTTTGAGATTATTAAAGATGGTAGACTCACATCTTTAACTATCAAAGCTTTCAGGACAACCCAAGTTAAACCACTATCTTGCAAACTGGAGAGAAGCGATGGTTCATGGAAGATGAATACAGTGATTACATCAGTAGCTAGAAACAAAAATTCAGATTAACAGTTTTTGACAGGTTGATTTCCACAATGCAAAAGCCGAAAGAAGACATTAACCGGTAAAAATTGATGTCACACGATAATAGTGTTTTCACATTAATCAAAAAGACGTGTTTTGAGGTAGAAATGTCTTTCTCATTTTGATGAAGAGTCACGTGCAAGAAGCTTGAGCTGTTTTTGTTGTTGCAATAGACTATCTTCGTACTTTGATTTGTGTATATTTAAGGTTTCTTGAAGATGATTCTTAATTCATAATCACTCCCTACTGCAAAATTGAAATACGCTCATCGTATTCATTATTTTTTTAAATTTCTTTATATTTTAAATTATCTGATTGCTATGTCTTAAATTAAAAAGAACTATTATTTCAATAATAACATATATACGATGGTAGGACAAAGAATCGTCTGCAATTGGACATAAACTCTCATGTTGCATGTCAGTATTTTCTTATATAACATATTTTGTATATGTCCACTTTGAACTTTCTTAGCAGATAGTAGTTTCAAATAATAGCGGTAAGTCAAACTAACTATCGGATGTCACTTGTTGAGTATTTTGAGTGTAACTGAGAACAAAATAAATGTTTAACAGCCATTCCAAATCTATTGACATATTTAGTGTTCAGGATCACTAATGCTAAATAGCTTGCACTAATACTAAAAATAGCAACACTGCAAAGTGATAGTAAATCCAAACTGTAGTTCTTATTTGCACTGGTTTCACTCTTCAGAATCCCTGCAAATCAAGACTTAGTATAAACACATGGTATTTTGAATCACAACGTAAAATTACATAACAACATGTTCTGAACATTTTCTGTTAAATGCAAATTTTTCGGTAGATTAAAGGCAGATCTCCACAAGTGTCGCTTTCAACCAATGTAATGGCTTCATTTAGAATTTGTGCAAACAAATTCACCTAGCGGAGATTTACTTTTAATGTGACTTAAATTTCACTAAATTCAACTATAAACTCGGCATTGAAAATTTGCTTGCCAAACCTTGCAAAAGTTAAACCTATCATATGGCAATTATTTGCACATCATTAGTACTATGTATAAAGGATTCCTGTATTGTGATGGTAATGTAATTAGTTATACAATAGAGAATATGCTACAAATGTATGCTTTGTGTTTATAGGCTACATGTACATAGGCTACATGCAGGCTTAATGTAGAATATAGGTTATACAAAATTAAGGCCAAATCATGGTTAAAGTCTAATAGAAATAAATTTTGAAAATATATTTTAAGTTTCCACATCTGCCCTCAGAATTTGCGTATGGGTATTTGCGTATTGCAGAATGTGATCAAAACATCATAGAATTCAAATTCTCGAAAATATTTTAAGTTTGCACTTTTGAAAAATTCCTTTTTGCCGATAACCAGAGTCAATAAAATCGAAAAAAAATTGGGCCTGAGTGGATGAAACTGAAAAGATTTTGGTGAGTCAATTTCAAATATCTTAAATGCTGGTACCAAACTTCAAAATGGTATCTGACATAAAAAAAAGTGATAGCAATAGGCCATCCAATCTTTGTTTGGTAGGCAAAAAAAAAAAAAACTGCACAAAAGACAAGTCTTTTCCATTATCCCTGTGGAGGAGGGACAATTGGGCATAGCTTCAAACTTTTAACCTGAAGCTAAGCTATGCTTAAATGTTACTCCTCCACAGTGGTTATTTCGAGCACTAGTGTACCTAGTAAGAACAACAGAGCACCGTAATACTCTGCATTACTGATAATCATCTTTAAAGCATTTTGTAGATTATCGTCCATCAGTGACCGTGTATAATCTGCAAATGCTGGATCAGGTATTGCTTTCTTCAAAAAGTTAAGTATAGATTTAAGTAGTGCAGCACGCTGGGGTAGACATTGTTGTTGTTGTTGTGTTATCGGTTTACTACTTCCAGCAACTTCAGTCGGTACTTCTAAAAGTAAAAAATCCATCACGTCATGAAAAAAAGTAGTTACAACTATATTGACAGCATACATGCCATAAATCGATTTAACATCCAAAGTGAAAAGAGTTGAAGAAATTGTCATACAGAAATAATAACAGTAACGTAGAACCAAAAATAACAAATTTTCTCTTTCCTTTTCGTTCTGAAGGATCGTGTTAACATTCGTTATGATTAAGCCAAAGGAACAAGACAAGTTAAAAAGATTATGGAACAACAAGATATCAATTGTTTAACACTGATTCCGTGCAAAAGAAGTTTTGCTGTAGAAACCCTCAAACAGCAGGAAATTGAATTTCTCTACAATTATCTGCAGAAACATAGGCATTGAAGGAAATTCTAGCAATAATGATGGCTGACCAAAATTGTTGGAAAAAAAGTTGTATTTGGAGTCTTACGCAAGGGCTAGATATAAGGTAAGGTCAGGTAAAACGTTTACATTAGGTACAAATAACACTGATATTTACCTTTCATTTCTACATCCAGTGTTTCAGCTGCTACAGGTTGTGCTTCTGCTCCAATATGATTCATTGCAGTATCGTTGATACTTATGTTAGTAACTTCTGCTTGTTCTGAAGAAGATGCTGCAGAGGAGCCATCAGTGTTAGGTACTATAGGTAACTCAGAAGATAATGCCGGACCATGAAAAGCACTGCATAGTTTCACTTCACGCTGAATAATTAAAAAAGATGCATCATAAAGCAAATTCTAAAGCTATGCTCAGACATCAAATATTCACAGTGATTAAATAAATCCAAACTAAATATAATCCAAACTAAATATAAATATATGAACCCATACCTCAAGTCGACCAACAAGAGCATTTAATCCAGAATGAGTTTGAAAAGCAGCCATGTCCAAGTTCGTTATCAAGTCAATCACTCTGACAGCACGTGTAACGAACTATACAACAAAAAATATCATGTTCTACAATCTTGGACAAAAATACTGTAAGTATAATTTTTGCAAAATAAATGGAAAAAACTTATTCAAAGTGTTTTTACCAGAAACTTTGAACAAATTTTTGCCCATTGGAGAAAGAGCTGACATTTGATATTGCTATTTAAACCAATCAGCAAAACAATTGTTTGGTTGTTTTTTAAACAAGCCAGACTTTTTAAAAACATGTTAACCCTATTCGGGCTGAGGAGTGATTCAAATCTTTAACATTAATGAAACAAGACAGCTTGCTTCTCCGATGTTAGGGATTTGCCAATTAAAACTTCCTGTCTATATAACAGACTAATAATGGTATGTTGCAAAATTGTCCTTTCAAAAAAATAAATGACCTGTCAAAAACTTTCTGAAATACGATGATGGGATGACATTGTCCATTCAACAAAAATCTCTTATTTTGTGCCCGGAATATTCTGTTATCTCCCTTTACTGGAATTCAAATGTTTGAAAATGTTCTTAATTTTCCCACTTATGGAAAAATCCCTTTTTTGCCGATACTCGGTCCCAAGTAAGCAGAATCGGAAAAAAAAATTGGCCAGCTTGTAATATTGCCTAGAATGCCGATACCAAATTTCAGTGGTGCCACCTCTTTTCAGTCCATTGCACCGAAAATGCAATCTTGACCCTTTTTGCCCGAAACTTGGAGCCAAGTGAACAAAACCAAAAACTTTCAGGCGAGTCCAATATGTCGCCTCAAATGCTGGCATCAAATTTTAAAACAGTAGCACTTCAGAAAAATGGAGTGAAGAGCTGCTACTACCACAGCTGCAAAGTGATAGTATTAGCTCAACCTCCATAACAGTAATCATATGTTCTTATTTTAAATATTGACTATAAAAGTGATTAACTTACGGTGATATGATCATCTTGTCCTGGCCATAGAACAACTTTTAGTAAAGACTCAATTAAACCGGAAGCAACCAAAGACTCACATCCTGACTCATAACTTGCCAGATGGTACAAAAATGAAAACAATGATGTAGCTAGTTGCTGTGGAAATGGTTCATAGTCAGAATCTAAAAACAAAAGTACATTATTCTTACATGAGGTGTTCTAAAGAAGAAACAGTCACTGCGGAGGAGGGATTTTTACACTCTATCAAAGGTATAATCTGGAAAGTTCAGCAATCCTTAAAATAAATGTCTGATATCACCTGTGGATGAGTGTTTTCAGAGTATATTTTTCTGTTGTCCAGCTGAAAACTATACTAAGGAACACTCCTCCACAGGTACTGTTTGAAAAAATAGTAATTCATTCCTTTATCATTGTGAGTTTTACAAATTAACACATGCAAAATTGAATCCTTTCTTCAACTATCTTAAGTGCAATATATCAACATATATCAGCTCGCAGGATAAATGGAAGACTTACTTGTCATATGTAATATGCACTGTCGCACAAGAGATGGAAGAAAGCCATGATAAGATGTCGCACCAGTAGCATCAATAATAGATTGTAAACGAGGATTACGATCCAAGTGAATGATTGCAGTTAAAGTTTTTAAACAAGATGCTTTTACTTCCTAAATAGAGAAATTTAACTTTAGTTTTAGAAAAAATATTTTAAAGCAGAAGGTAACTAAGGTAACTAGTTAACAACAGGGCTTAGAATAACTGACAGGCACCACTGTGTAGGAAGAGATTTTTCAGAATATTTTCAGCCAAATTGGCTGAAAATGTTCTGATAAATATCTCCTCCGCAGTGATGACTGGCAGTTATTTCAACCCCTGTAAATGTCGTATTAATTATGTCAGATGCTGTTAATATAAGTCACTTGTGTTTATATAGTCGCTCAAATGGTTAAGGACTTGGTTTGTATACATCCACCTAAAAAGTATGATGTTCATTAACGATTATAAGCACACCTTGAAGAATTTGTGTTAGGGCCTATATTCACAGTATGGTTATGCTTAGGTTTATATTCCAAAAACGATTTCTTGCTCCAAGTATACTTACAGAGAGTTTGTATGAGTTATCACCAAGTTTTAAAGTGTTTACAATTTCTTCAATCAAACCATCATATACAAGTGTGTTAACATGGACTGTTGCATTTGAATATACTATACAAGAATGAATGAATGAATGAATGAATGAATGAAAATAATTATATTCCACATGCATTGGTATAGATAAACACTAGAATTTCCTTAAGTTAAAACAACAGTTTACTTGCCTACATATACCCCTACATAAGGTGTGTATTTTTATGTGTAGTTTAGTTCCATCATGGAGTTAAAACGATTTTATGGGCATGCCTGAGAAAGTCTGACAAAAAAAATAAGGTTTCTATTCTATGCTAAAATATTATTGAAAAAGATTTGAACTTGATCTTACATTTTAAACAATTTCTCATTATTTTAGGTGTATTTACAGTGTTCAAAATGAATGAAATAATCACTGCGGAGGATGATTATTGAGCGTAGGTTCAGGCCTTGTACATTCCACAGTGAATACTTCATCTTCTTTCGAACACTGGGTATTAAACAGCTGGTGGGATATAAAAACGTGTTGAGCAAAATGTTGACAATCTCTAAAACAGGTTGGTTAGCATAAAATGTTAGCTAACATTTCCAACACTGTTTTTCCAGGTTTGCAATTGCCAACATTGGCCAAAGTTTTGCGCATGTTTGTTTTTTCGTGGTATTACAAATAAAATACATCTTCTGTGAGTATACAGCATTACAATTAATATTGGATAACCTGCATAAGTCATGCCGATATGTTGTTTGAATGCTGGTAAAAACGATGGCATGGTTTATACCCCTGTTTACTAATATTAATCCTCTCTTTAACTCATAATATACAGCACACATATCTTCCGTCAACAGCCAACATTTATAGACCTTAATCTGACATCTTGCTTTATGCACAAACGAATAACAACAAAAATCAAACACGACAAAGCTGATTGGTTTAACTTTTCGTTTATGTTTTTGCGGATTAATAGAGAAGTGAGACTCATAATGAGAATATGACATTTGCGTATAGAACAAGCTAAACGAATATAGTAATTACCTAAAATAGATAACGCTTGCAATCGAGCTTGAACAAACTGTAGTCGTCTGTCATAACTTGCCATAGCATGTGCCAGCCTCAATCGATGGTAAAATGACATCTATAAACAAGTAAATAGTAATTGTAAAGACACCCCAATATTTACTAAAGCATACACTCCTCCAAAGTGATTAGTTGGCTTTATTTCACTGGTGAAACAAATAAAAAGGTGCAGTGTTCAAAATAAGAGTAAATCACTGTGGAAGAGGGAATTTTAAAAATATCTTTTCTCTGGTTATTATTTGCTTGTATACCGACTAATAATATGTATGAAGCATGATGTGATGTTTGATAATGCGAATGGATGATTGGGTAAAAATATTTTTAATCTTTATTTCAGGCTTCTTTTTAATATTCTTTGTTTTTATTTTGAGCATTGTGATATAAATGTGATCCAAATAAGAACAATTATTCACTGTGGAGAAGGGATTTTTGAGCATAACTTCACAGGCTGAAAACTAACCTGCATATTTTCTGGAATCTTCTTTGTTTTGAGAATACTTTCCATAATAATGCCAGCATTTGATGCCATTTGATGAACATTCTTTAAGTCAATACAAAATCGATTCGATGAAAGCTACAAAAGTGAACAATACTTAGTCATTGATTTTGAGATATTTAAGATAAAACATTGAAAAAATTTATGCTAAAAACAACTGTTTGAAGGAGATTGAATCAAACTAAATTTAACAGAAGTAAAACTACATAGCAAATAATCACTGTGTAGGAGAGGTCTTTGAGCATAGTTTCAGGATATGCTCAAAATTCACTCTTCCACAGTAACTATTTGCTCAAATTTCGAACACTGGAATAAGAAGAAATAAAAACTCCAGTGTTGAATGAAAACAAAGAAAAATTCCACTTGAAAACAGTTATTATATATTGCAATGCTTAATTGTTACGATTCTTTACTGCAGTCACCACTGTAGATAAGGGATTTTTGATTGTCTGAAAATATTCTGAAATTTCTCTCCTTCACAGCGACGACTGGCAGTACTTTAACACTTGTATATACTTATATATATTTAGGCTGTAGTGGCTCAGTGGTTAAGCAGTGGTGCTTATGATCCGAAGGTTCAAAACCATGCTCAGGTGAAAATTTTGAGCCACGTCCCAGGAAGCACTGCCGTCTACTATACCCTGGGTAAATAAGGTATCAAGAGAGGTACGAGGAGAAAATTTGGAAATGGCCAAAAAGTATGCCCTTGCCTAGTAGTGGCCTTGGGAGGGGGGAACGATTAAAAAAATAAATTATTACTTCAATCACTGGACACCTACTCGGAGCTTTAAAAGTAACTGTCAACATCACCTGTGGATGATTTTTTTATGTTCAGCAGTTATTTTAAGGCTTGTGCTCTCATTTTTGCATACCTTTGAAATTGTACTGTCTGTTTCAACGATGTGATCTTCTGCTACATAATATTCAAAATAAACATTACCAGCACCAGCTGGTATATCCTAATAAAAAATAATATATATATATATGAAAGAGCAATCCTTGAGCAGGTTTAACAATGCTTAAAATAAAAGCAAATAATCACTGTCGAGGGATTTTGGAGCATAGCTTCGGGCTCCAATGCCTGAACTAATACTCAAAAATCCCTCCTCCACAGTGATTATTTACTCTTATTGCAAGCAAGATAGAAAATGATCTGTAGCAAAGAGATGATTTGTTTTAAAAAAGAACAATAATCGCAAATTAGTTCTCTTCTTACCTGAGAGCAACATTGTTCCAATGCACAACCAGCTTCTGAACCTCCCCATGTCTGCAAAAGATAATTATATAATCAGACAAAGCTACTAGTGATCAAAATATGATCAAATCCTTCTCCTACAATGATTATTTACTCTTATTTTGACTAGTAGATATCACCTGCGAGGAGAAACGTGTTTAGTAAAGTTTTTGAATGCTGAAAGCTACTCAAAAACGCTCCTCCACAAGTGATGTTCAACAGTATTCAGGCATAATGTATGTAAATCTAGAAAAAAGTATTTGTTTTTTTAAGTATTTCCTTTTCGATTTTTAGTATTATAATGGACATACATACATACTTACTACAAAGTACAGTAAGAACCTGGATAAGTGGGAATTTTTTTAAGTGGGATCAGTTTCTTGTTCCTTTGGAATTCCCTTACTCGCTTAGGCTAAAAAAAACCCGATTAACTGGGACCCTGGATTAGTGGGACCCCGCTAAGTGGGATCATTTTTTATGTCCCCCTCAGTAAAAAAGCCCGTTTAAGTGGAACTCTTGTATGAATGTTTAAAGAATCGAAAGTTTTCAAAATCACATGGTTTCAATAAACATAAAGATTTATTCCATGTGAAGCAAAAAAATAGGCAAATTGGTAGGCAAAAAGGAAAAGTGGGACATTTTTAACTAAAGTCCAACTTATACGGGGTTTGCTTGAGTAAGATCTCCGCTAAGTGGAACAGATATTTTGTCCCCCTTGCATATCCCACTTGACAGGGTCCTACTGTATATAGTTATGAACAACAGACAAGATAGTTAAGTGATAAGTATTTCAAAGTATTTCAAAGTTCAACAGCTAACTATTTATTTTGGGACTGAAACTTAAAGTACAGTGGCTGAAATAAGACTAAATATTCACTGTGAAGGAGGGATTTTTGAGCATATCTTTAACTTTGTAACCTGGAGCTATCCTTGAAAATCACTCTTCCACAGTTTTTTCTCACCACTGAAGTAGATAACACAGTTTGAAATAAAAGCAAATAATCACTGTGGAGGAGTGATTTTTGAGCATTGCTTCAGGCTACAAGTCTGAAGTTAAGCTCAAAAATTCCTCCTTCACAGTGGCTATTTACTCTTTAAACACTGTAACATACTTGAGCTAGATCAACCAGCTTTTCTTGCAAAAGTTTTTTTCGTTCACTTGGGAGTCGAGATAAGTAATTTGATCTCTTACTGAACACATAAACCAAGTTAAGTACAGCTAAGATGATGTTTCCATCTGCACAATCCAATAATGTGATCAAATGCTAGTGAGTTACAAATCATAAAAGCTCAGTGATTGAAATAAAATAGATAATCAGGCAGAGACTTGCTATTAGTTTTATCTCAAATCATAAACCTCTGAATTACTGCGCACTATATGACAAAAATAAATTTAATTTTTTAAAAAAATTCAAACTGTTACTTGCTTCAAATATTTTACTTAAAGGGAATTCAGGTATGGACACATTTAGGCAAGGGAAACATATGTTATATTTTCTCTCAAACGGGGGAGGGGTTACAGTGGATGGGTGTCATGAATTATAGAACTGAAATGGCTTAGTAAAAGTTGTTAATTGTTAGAAAACAATGGGAATTTTTGTGAAGCTGACACAAAAAATACTGGAAAATGGTTCACAAAATGCAAAGTATGATCCCTAATTCCTACCCTGGGCACGATTATATGCGGTTATATACAGTTTTTATATGTAAACAATTCAGTGGTATGAATAAGAGCACATAATCACTGTGGTGTGGAGCAATTTTTGACCATAGCTTCAGGTAACATCGCCCAAAGCTATGTTTAAAAGTTGTGCTCCAAAGTGATTATTTGCTCTTATTTAGACTACTGCAATCTCACCTCTATGGAGTTGTATAAATGTCTTGCATAAGAATGTTCTATTAACAGAGCAGTAAACTTCAAAATTTGAAAAATCAAATTCTGCTGCTGAACCTAGAACGAAATAAATATTTATCAGCGGTCAAAATAAGACCAATTTAATCACTGTGGAGGAGAAACAACCTCCTCCACAGGGATAAACGAAGTCTGACGATGTTATTGTAAAGGTTACAAGAAACCAGACCTTGTCCAATTTCCGTATCAGAGGCGCAAGGAAATGATTTAAAACCGTATCCTGTTTATCTGTCCGTCTATTTTGATTTGTGTCCAGGCTTTTGAAAATCAGAAATGTTTCTATTCCAACTATTGCAGTGCCCAGCCAATGCAATGTTTCTTCCACATAGGAAGTAAACATAATGGGAAAAGAAAAACTTAGCCATCAAATTTTTACTTGCAAATACGAGTTCATTATCCCTTTCTTTTCCTTCGATGCTATAAAGATAATCTAGTGAGAAACAGGCCTTACGTGTGCACTGAGTATCGTATCTCTAACTATCCAATAAAAATTCAGAAGCATAACTAATTGTCCAATCCAAATTTCGATGAACAAAAAGAAATTAGCACTATCGATGCAGTATAACAAATTTCGTGAAACTCTGACAAGAGAGAAAACATCAAAAGAAAGTTTTCTTGTGGTGTAAAATTACGATTGTATAATAAAAGTTGTATAGTAAAAGTAATATTAATGTATTATCATGATTTTATGTTAGACATTTAGCTGGATGAATATTTAGAATACCCTCCTTCACTTAATTGTCGTCTATCAACTTCGCTCAGTATAAACCTGTTCAGATGACTAAATAGCTCTGTAAAATATGTATATTTCATTATTTGAACATAGAAAGATAGGTTTATTTGCAAACAGGTGTAGTTTACAACATACTTTCATGTTCAAAACAACATATGCTAAATTTGAATGTTACAATATCCTGAAAGTTTATGTATAAATTTTATCTACGCAATATTATATGACATTGAAAATGTTGTAGTATTGAGAATCATTATTTAGTTAGCATAATAGAGCCTAGTGAGACAAATTTTATGATTATTTTGTTCTGTTGAGATAAACATTTAGGAAGATTCCCTTTTGCTGACAACTAGATTTTTCGAAAAAGTCTCTATATTTAACAAATAATTATCTTTAACCTTTGTATTTGTAAAACAAAAAGAATGATCAAAATGACAAACAAACCCCTTTTTCTTTTCCAAATGTTTCTTCAAGAGCATCAAACTGAAATACCCAATGTTTGCCATCCACTGGTTTTGCGATTGTTGCTAATATATTATCAAATCGATCCAATACATCAATCCAATGATATAGTTCACACTAAAAACAAAAAATAAGTGCAATTTTATCCACAGTGTAAGCCTACATGGAAGGAACTGAGTCAAAGACTCGTAATTGTATCACAGTGAAATCACTTATAGTTTGTCACTTTATCTTACATAACTTCCAGGTATCAGTAAAATGACATGCAGACTGTAATTTCGACTCATACAGCTTCCGTAGGTATCAATAAAATGACGGGCAGACCATAATTTAGACTCAAAGCTTCTATAGGTATTACTAAAGATGACGTGTATATCGTAGTTTTGACTCATCAACAGTAAATATCAAAAAGGTGCATTTTGATTTAGCACTAAGAAGTGGATATACGACATCGAATCAACGCTGAAATAATCTTAAAACAACGTCGCAGCATCGTTTTGGACATTATTGGGACATTCATCCATGAGGTTGTGTGTCCTCAGTCCCGCCGTTCTTACTGTGTTATTACTGAATCACGGAATATTTCTCATTGATATATTCAAAGTAATGTTTACAAAGTTGTTATTATACTCAGTAGTTCTTTATCTGAGATGGGAAATATTCATAAGTTAATCTGAATATGAATAATGCAGTTTTATTAATAATACCCCCGTTTTTATTGTGTGAGTTAAAGTATTTCTTCATGAAACAGAAGTCCACAGTAACTACACTAGAATAACGCTGCAAATGTTGTTCAGACTTTGAACAAGATTTCACCCTATGACAAATCATTGCTTAGCTATAATTCGAAACAACATTGTTTCTGACGTCATGAGAGTTAAAAAATTTGCCAAAGGACTGGATACTAATGATCAAAAACGTGCGGAAGAAGAAGGTTGCAGAAGCATAATGGCCTTCATCAAGCAAAGGGAAACAAAAACAAAAGTCCTTGAAATCGTGATTTTAAATACTCACAACTTATATGATTTGGGTATTTACTGACATATTATCTATGTTTTAAAAGTAATTTTTCTGATCACCTCAGGTTCCCTTTAATATAACTGCCAGACATCACCTATGGAGGAGTGTTTTAAGTAGTTTTCAGGTTTGAAGCTGATCCTAAAAAATACTCCTCCGCAGGCGAGGCCCGGCAATTACATTAAAGACTTGAACTACAGTGCTCAAATACAAAACAAATAATCGATTTTTGTGTCTAGCTCGTGATGTTGAACTGCAGCCTTATCACAAAGAGATTATATAGTGTTCTTGGTAGACTTAAGGGAACTCGAGATCAGATAAATTACTTTTATGAGCATACAATGTCCAATAACTAAGTCATTCTTTCTTTATACACTGTTCATATTTTCACTGTTTTTCTCTTATAAAAAACTTTTAAACATACTCAAGTCATGTCGAAAATTATAAATTCTAATTCTACTCATGAGTAATTTAGAATAAATAGATAGAATAATATAATAAGTCTTGGTTTACATTTAATCAAGCAAAAAGTAAGCATCAATTATTATACCTATACAATTATCATACCCACAACCTCAGACCTCATGTCTGATCGCTGATATGTTTATATATTTTGCTTTGCGAAATGACATCCGAAAAAAATTGATAACGAACAGGATTACTCATAAAAGTTTACTCAAATGGTGAGGGCGAGTGATCTTATATGTCAATTTTCAGCCAAACCAAGTAGTATTGCAAAGAAAAATTTTACAGAGTGATATTTCAGATAAATATAAACAATTTAAGATCAACTTTCCATACTGTTGTTAATTCTCCTTTAACTCAAACGTCAGTACTAAGAAAAAAGTGTTTTACAGGTTTAACAATAATATTTTCTTCTAAATGTCATCTTCATCAATAAAGTTAAGGAGGGCATCAGATTTTAAAATTAAAAAAAAAAAAATTGTCAACATAATTTTCTCGAATACTGTAGGTCATTTTAAAATATTTTGCGAGCATAGACTTTGGTGAAGGGGTAGTTTTGAAATATTTTGTGTCATAAAGTTTTGCAGAAAATGCTGAAAAACCGCGAAATATTTTGCTCACGAGATTCTGCTCTTAAATTACAAAGAGGCAACTTTATGGAGAGATCCAGAGTATGTAATGATTTAATTCACATAATGTCGGATTATCCTGATGTCATTTCATAGATTTGTACCAACAATTGATTGTCATGTATGTACAAAAATAAACTTTAAAACTTTGTGAATAGAAACAAGAAGCTCTGGAGCTTTAACAATTTCCGCTTCTTTGAAAATGGACGGAATGCAACTAGCACGAAAATCATACTCACTGTTTCATCAAAGCATTACATTTGGAGACGGTTTCGTTCATAGTCATTTGCCTCATTTCCATTTTTCAAGTTAATATTACCTCATTTTTATTGATTATTGGCTTTGAACACAATACCAAAGGTGAAATTGAAAATCAACGGGGTATTTTGACATTTTATCATAGCAAATAATCAAATATTCACCATCAGCATCCCTCACATGAAAAAATGTGTTCAAATTGACTATGAACTAAAAATCAAATATTTACATGGCCTTAGAGAGAGAGTATGAGGACACCAAATGTATTTCCTGGAATAAGCGATTTTTCTTCGGTAAGCGCCTCCCTCAAATAAGCCACCCTCCCCTTTAAATATAAATTTTGCTATAAGTGCCTTCCTTGAATAAGTGCCTTCCGTAAATAAACATTTTTTTGATTTTTTTTTCTAATAATACGGTGTCATGCCATGGCTGCTATTACACTTTCAAATTTCTCAGTGTGTCACAAGTTGTCCAGTGGCCAAGTATGAAGATAAACCAACAACAGGAATGTAAGATTTCAGAAAAGCATTGATAACCATCATGCTGTCACCATGAAATCCGAACGGTATAGGTGATTGTCAACATCAGCCTACCATTCTGACTCGTACTATGGTAACTACAAAGTAATTAGCAGTACTAAATATTCCATGCTAATGATTGTGTTCGCTAATTAGAGCTTCCACTGTATTTGATAACAATATTTTTCTTCCTACTAATGACAGTGATTAATTTGTCTTGGCCTTTTCACCAATGATAAAATCAAGGCATTTGTTATTCAAAGTGTAAACTTGCTGCAAGTCATTGCATTGCAACAAGTTTTGACTTTGATCAGCCAACCCCTCGCTTTCATGTATTAATGAATAGGTCAAGTTTTTAATCTTGTTAGATTGCGCAGTTTATTAAGAAATCAATCCGTTACTGGAGACCTTGCCTCGTGTGTAAGATGGGCTTGCACAATGACTATTCCTTAAATAAACGTTTCTTTAAAAATTAATATTACAATGTCATGACTGATATTACACTTTCAAATTTCTCAGTGTGTCACAAGGGAACGTAAGATTTTTAGAAAAGCATTGATAACCATCATGCCGTCACCATTATATCATGTCTGCCATTATGATTTAAATTTCACAGGGTGCGACTGTGATAAGCGCCCAAGTAACCAAGTATGAAAACCATGAATGTAACCTAACCTAAATCGCATCCTTACAAACCATAACATAACCATGCCATAACCACACCATAACCATGTTCAAACCATAACCACATTTTAACCATATCATAACCAGGATTATAGCCATAACCACACCGTAGCCATAACCGTACTCTAAGGCCGAATATAATTAGTCATTCGTTCATCGTCACTGTTCAATTCAAAATGCGGTATGCGGTGATTATTGATTATTGATTTTTTTTTTTGGTGTGTGAAATTTGAAAGAAAAGAGTATTACTGTTATGAGTGTGCTTAAAGTATATCAAAATAGTTCA
>JAULBZ010001685.1:0-21136 GCA_032360805.1 Neoturris breviconis | reverse complement strand
GAAGGGTTAAAAAAAGATTATCTGAAGCTATGCTTAAAATCACTCCTTTGCAGTGATTATGTGCCCTTATTTTGATAGTCATTTTTCATAAAACAATGTAAACAAGGCGTTGGTTCCTTACATTATGCTAGAAACTCTGAAGTTATATTTAAAAATATCTCCTTCACAATGCTTATATATTCTCAACTGGGCCATGATAATATACCTGCTCCTCCTCCACCTGCTCCAGCAGCCCATCCAGCTCCACCGGCGGCACCAGCACCTCCTCCTCCACCGCCACCAGCTCCAGCTGCAGCATATCCGCCAGCCACAGCACCGGCTTGTCCATCGGGTCCACCATGTGAACCTACACCTGCAGTACCATATGGACCAACTCCAGCTAAACCACCCAAACCACCTGCAGCTAGGTACCCACTTTGCTGGGCTGCATTACCAGCGTATGTCATTGAAGCTTGGTCTAAACCATGTGGACCCCCTAAATCACCTAAACCGCCACCTAGACCACCAGCAACTAAAATATAGAATTACATAATTATTAAATATTGTTTAGGGAAGGGGCGCTTATTCGATTCAGTTATTATAGTTTGTTTTTGTTAGTTCCTGTATTCAGTCTAATCTGACACTTTAAACGCTATAACTCTATTCCGAATAGCCTGCAGTTCTAACTACTGCAAATAGTAGCTACTTATAGTACTTAGAACTGAGGCTCAGGCTAATTTGGTATAACTCGCCGTGCGAAACGTTTTTTTTATATATGCCAAGAAGCATTCAATTTCAGCATTAACATTGATTTCCATGAAGATTGATTTCTTCGAGGCAAAAAAATTGTGACGAAAGCCAAAATATAATATATCGACGTCATACATGGTGTGACCTCAATTTCTACCAATGGAATGTCTTCTTTTGGTTTACGCTGCAAATATTTTGCGTCGTGGAAATCAACATTAATGCAGAAATTCCGCGCGAAAGTCACAAGAAGAGTTTTTGGTCAACTGGAAATGAATCTTCATTCGTTATCCTTATCCTTACAATTTGTTATTGCAATAACGAATTAATTTTTCTGTAACGTCTAATCAATTTTGAAAATTGGTAATATATTATGCAAAGTGGAGGTGGAGTAAAATTCATGTCTAATTGAAAGATACACATTTTTGCTTTTATAAGAAACCTAGCGAAGGACCTAGTAGCAAAACTTTCTTAATTATGACGTTAACATAAAGTACAGAGATCAAAACGGACAATAATAACGATGCAATGCAATTTAAAACCCCAATTCTTTTTAAAAATAAAAATGATAGCTTTTTTGTTGGTTGATTCTACGCGACGAAAATCACAACAAAATAATATTGACACTTAAACAAACAAAATTGATAAATTGAGATCGAACATTGATTTTTGGTTGTTGTCACAAGAAGTTTATGAAGAAAAACCATGATCGTAGCAATTTGTTTATATTATCATACATATAAATAAAAGATAACACTAACCTCCTGGAACCATACCCCAAGCACCTCCAGCACCAATTGTTCCTACATTACCACCAATTGCTGCTTGAAGATCTGATTGCTGTGCAGCTGCTAATGCAGGAGACATGCGAAATCGACCTCCTGGACCTATAGAAAAGAACAGAAATTCGATTTAACCCTTCATTAGTATGGTGTGGTCTCCCTGAATTTTTAAATTTTGCTGTGAAAGTAACATAACACAAATTATTATTCAGGAGGTTATTTTCTTCCATATTTCAAAAATTTGCATCATACTTTTGTGACTTTTTGCCCCCTGAATTTTCTAATACCTTCTAATGAGTACATAATAAACGTTTTGGCACAATTATTTTTTGATGACGTCATTAATTATGATGGCGCCATCAAGTCAAAACAAGTGTTGAAAAAACATTTTAGGCAAAAAAATATATTGGTCACCAAATTTTGTCAGAACGTTTTTAAAGTGAAAATAATAAGAAAAAACATTATTTGGTTTGTTTTTTTTACCTCATGTCAAAAAGTTGATTGCTAAGGGAAATTTATCCCTTGTTGCCAAAAAAAAAAAAAAAATGGTTCTAGATAAATTATAGCAAAAGCCCTAAAATTTCTAGTCGTATAAGCCCTTCAAAATCAGATCTGCATTAGATTTTGTTTTAACTTACAGATGCATGTCTGATTCGAATCATATCTGGGAAACAAGTGAGAGAATCTTTTATATAGGGACGTTTCTTGTTGCTACTGATGCCAATAGACCCCGCAAACATGATCACAAATCTATCAAACTATTCAAATTAGCAGTTAAATTGTCAGCAATGTGACGATGTTAGGCCAGTATTGTGATTATCGATTATTGTCCCGTAGAGAACTAACACCATAAACGTACCTATAGGAGCTCTTGTCAGAAAATGTCTTGTGATCGGTCTTATTACAACACCAGTTGGTAACTGTACACCAACAGATAAACAATCTCTTCCGCCACTTTGTGCACCAACCGCTTGAATGTAATACGCTCGACCACCAGCTAAACGAATACCCATGCTCGTTTGCTCTTCTGGATACCTGTTTGTAGAAATATACATTCATCATTTATCTAACTCCTACAGAAAACAACCTTTATAAACAATAGCCCTTAGATACGATATCGAATGGAGCCGATAAATAAAGTTAAATAAATTAGTTAGATAAATTGACGTTTCTTTTAACCCTTCATTAGTATGGTGTGGACCCCTTGACTTTTTAAATTTTGCTGTGAAAGTAACATAACAAAAATTATTATTCAGGAGATTATTTTCTTACATATTTTAAAAATCTGCATCATACTTTTATGACTTTTTGCCCCTCTGGATCTTCTAATACCTTCCCATGAATTAACAAATTTCTGGGAGTGCCCCACCATACTAGCGAAGGGTTAATGTGGTTTGACATTAATGTGAACATCTGTTGGTACAAACTTATTCGCATATGCTTAATGGTAAATAAAACAATACCCAGCGGGCAAAAATTGTTCAAAGTCCGCAATAAAGACGCTAGAACAACGTCGAACCACGTTGTTTAGCGTTTTTTTTTGCGGACTTTGAGCAGGTTTTTGCCTACTAGGTTATCTACCACTGGCAGAATATAATCTAACCATCAATAGCCCTCAGATACACCCTTGACTGAAGCTAATAAATAAAGTTGAATTGGCGTTACTTTCAATGTGGTTTTGATATTACTGTAACCACCTATGCACATATGTTCAATAACAAATAAGACAATACCCAGTGACCAAACACTTAATCAAGCCGCGATTTACCACGAATTACCATATGCAACTACGGAGATGGTTAGTCTAAAATAGTAGGTGGTGGTAAATTTAAGAAAGGGGCCGATAAACAAACAAAAATACAAACCGCAAGTAGGCTAAACTTGTTCAAAGTTCACAGTATAGACGCTAGAACAATGTTGAAGATGTCATTCAAGCACCTTTACTGCGGACTTTGAAGAGGTTTTTCCCAGTGGAACTGTCATTTATACTTACTTATCCCATTGATTATGGAGTGACCATCTGTTCTGTGAAATAATTTTTCTTATATGATCTTTACCTTCGTCAGGACTCATATAAATATCGCAAGCATCATCACATGCCGAATAAAATATATACTCTCCATCCAGGGGTGCAATAAACCAACCCCATATTAACATACCATACTGATAACCTACCCGCGTAGGAGCATCAAAACGATCAAGAACTGCTTTCGAGTCGGGTTCATTGGGAAATTTATGTGATCGATACAAAACATCTAACGCGCGTTGCGTACCAGCACGTTTCGATCCCGTTTCTGTTTCGTCAGGTATTGGTAATGAATCATCACCTTTTGAGCGTCTTGATCCAGTTTCTTGTTTTGTTTTTTTCTTGATAAGTTCGTGTATATCTTCGTCATTTTCATCTTCTTCATCATCATCGTTGTCATCATTTGATTCTGTATATAATAAATACCTAGTAAGCACATGACATCAGAATAACGTCGTGACGTCGTTTTGACGTTATTTTGACGTTATTTCGATATCGTGTGCAGACAGAGCATATGCAAATGTGCAGTCGGTATACAAAAGGCATCCGGGACCGTCATCCACTAAAATACACCTGCAAATTGTCATTGCCATTGATTGGTTTCTATTGTGCAAGGAGACCAATCTATTACAAGATTCTTTCTTGAATCTATTACTTTGAAGAGTCGATTAAACATGTTTATAGAAATGTTCCATAGAAATATGGAGAATCGCAGTTGCAAATTAAGCATCACCGAGCCTCAGGCAAAACTTACTAATGCTTATAAAAAAACGTGTACGCTTTCGATATTGTTTCCATAAGAATTCATAAATAAATAAAAAATTAATTTAAAGGAAATGCAAGTGTTACTTCAGAACCACTCAACAACAGCACAAAATGAAGTAGCGGAGAGAGAGCTAGCAGACTATGGAATCAACTGAATCAATATGTTATGTTGTGGATGATTTGTAGTTGTGTTATAAAGAAAATACTCAATCAATTTCAATATACTGGTTCTCTTTTCACAACCTCGTTCCCAGGGAGAGCTCTTCCGTGTTTCGAAAAGGCAAGAAGCTCTGGGAACGAGGTTGCTCTTTTCCGTGTGTATTATGAGGCGTTCTTAGATTATTATTTGAATTTACCTCTCTCTGCATTGGAACTCCTTTTACTTCCATCATCGTCAACAGGATTAAAATGCTCTCTATCTTTCGCATCTGACATATCGCTTTCACTTCGATATCTGCAGTAAAAATAAATTATATGATAACAAAAAAATCAACCTCGTTTCCAGGGCTTCTTGTTTTTTGAAATACAAAAAGGCAAGCAGCTCTGGGAACGAGGTTGCAAAAAACTGTGATATAAAGTAATTAAAACGAGGCCTTTGTTTATCAAAGTAGAACGTGTTGCAATGTAATAACTTTAATATTGCATTGCAACAAGTTCTACTTTGAGCAACAAACGCCTCGTTTTGATTACTTTCTGGAAAAAAAATTATTGCTCAAATCATGAGTCAGCACATAATCTATGTTTGCACAAAATAAATATATTGACGTCGCAGACAATGAGCAATTGTGAATACGCTTTTCTACCGACCATAACCTCAACAATTTATCACAGAAATTCTCCTTTATTTTAATATATTTTTTTAATTTTACCCCTACCCCCCTACCCTGAAAATATAAAACACAAATAAAGAATAACTGCCAAAATGTAAATATGAGTGACTGACAACATCGTTCCCAGGGCTTCTTGTCTTTCGAAATTTCGAAGCCCTGGGAACGAGGTTGGGGTGACCGGCGGGGATGAATGAAGGCAAAGAATAAGCAATTAAAAGAATAAACGCAAATCCGTTGTAACATTCTCTCTTTTTTTTTACCTTTTCATAATCTTAATGTCAAGCACAAACATTGTCGTACATGGATCGCCATATATGGCAACACACAGTCCATATATCGAAATATACAGGGCCAACATACTTAGTGGCATTTCACAATGTTAATATTTTTATAAGGAACATTCTTCAAGTAACACGTGTTGGGTTTACACTAAACAGTGCAATGCCAATTTCTACTAATGGAACGTCTTCTTTTGTCTTTGGCGCGAAATGTTTTACCTAGTATAAATTCACAATCGTTAACGGACATTTTACGAATTTCTACCAATAATACACGCCTCAAGTAAAGCAAAAAATGTGGAAAACTACCAAGAGAAGTCCCTAGAGATTTGTCGAGTAAACTTAGGACCTAGGATATAGGATCTTAGGACTTTTTGCAAACTCAACGAATTTTATTGTTCCCAGCAGCCCAGACTTTTGGAACCAATACAGGTTTTCGCGCCATTCACATTTATTCGTTATACGGACTGTATATTACTATATATGGAAATATACACTCCATATATGGAAATATTCGCCTGCGTATTCGGTATTCGTCTACACAGTGCTTCTTATAATAACCTGTGAAATGTTTGATATCTATGATGTCTTTTATTTGATTCGTCCTCGTTATATTCATTTTCTTTTTTGTTGCCATAGTGATTATCTTCAACATCAGGATTGTATGTCGTTATATCGTCTTTTTGACTTCCTGGTACTTCCCTTTCTAAGAATAAGCAGTTGAAAAATAGTGGTTCACTGATTGAAATATTGTCGAATAAAGAGGAGTTGCGATTGTGGAGTGTCTATTTATACTTGGAGATTTTAACCGTATTCGTCGACAGGCTTTTTTTTCAAGGAGAAAGGCAAATACTAAGTTGTACTGTTGATATAATAGGTTTTCACCATGATGCTGAGAGTGATTAAAACGTGTCAACATATTGATCAAGCATTCCAAGATGTTTAATGTTGGTCGAAATAACAATAAATATTTTCTGCAGCGAGGAATGATTACTTTCAGTATAAAACCTTCAGTATAAAAGTCTAAAGCTATGTTAAAAATCACTCCTCTGCAGTAAATTACTGTTATTTCAACCCCCTGTTGGATTCATCATGTTGGCACCGTTTAATAGGGCCTTATACACCACAGTCGTTACAAACACGTTTTAAGGAACGTTTCTCGAGTACCGAATAAGCGAGGGGGTAAGAATAAGCGGGGGTGGAGATGTCAATTCTTCTAAATTCGATAAACAGAACAATAGACCTTTTAAAAAATACATGAAAACGAGGTGTTTGTTGCTCAAAGTAGAAACTTGTTACAATGCTATAACTTCCATTTTGTGTAGTAACTACACAAATAGGAAGTTATTACATTGCAATAAGTTTTACTTTAAGCAGCCAACACCTCGTTTTCGTGTATTTTTTAAAAGATCTATTGATGTGTTAGATATTACCTTTTTCATGACGTCGTCTTATTGAACTAGCTTCTCGCTCTATTAATTCAGGATGTTTTGAATAATATTCAAAATATGCTGCGGAGTCAAACGTGCTTGGTAGTTGTCTTTTACTTTTTGTTTTACTCTTCTTTGGAATTTTCATTCTTTTGTCTCGCCCATTGAGTAAAAGATCATCTTCGCCCTTTTTATGTAGGTACCCTTGGTATAATACTTCATCTTTTAGACTCAGTTTGCCAGGTTGTCTATGAAATGATTTAATAATAGGCTTAAGATCAATATTTAAATCATCGTCAGGATCAGTGTCAGAGACGTCAATAACCTTCTTTTTAAATAAACTATGTGCATGTTGCTTTTCAGTTTTATCTCCATTATATGATAACTGCGTTAGCGGTATTGAATGTGTCTTTTCAGTTTTATCTCTACTATGCGGTGTTTCCTTTAGCGGAACTGAATGCTTCTTCTCAACTTTATCTCCAACATATGACATATCAGATCGTGACACGTGATATTTATTTTCGGTATCCGGTATTTTAGTAAGCTCCATTACGTCTACTGCATCAGCATCAAGGTTCTGTGTTTTAGAACGTGTTGCAGATGTTCCAGCACTTTTATCGTGAGATTTGTGAGAGTATTTACTGTCAACAATTTCTCCTTTTTTCTTTAATATGTTTTTTAGGTTTCTCGTATCATCAGATTCTTCACCAGTAACAAGGTTATCATCATGATGTGTTTTTTGATGGAGATATTTATTATCACCAACAATTGATTTAGCATCACCATGAACCATATTTCGATATTTTGATTTACGGTAATGAAGATGTCCGATTGATCTCTGATTAGCTTTTTCATTAATATCTCCAGATTCCGTAAGATCAGTTTTCTTGCTATCTTTACTATGGATATCCTCAACTATAGAAAGATCTGTTTTCTTGTCAGAATTTTTAACAGCAGTTAAATCGTATGTTGAATTTATTTTTGGTATATCCTCTCTTTTTGAATCGCCAGTTATTCCAAAAAACGTCCAATAATTCGATCCAAATTCACCTAAATGAAGCAACAATTTTATAAGCAACCAGTACTCCGATAGTATTACAATATTGCATTGCAAAAATTTCTACTTTGAGAAGCCAACGCTTTGTTTTCATGTATTTGTGAACACCATTTTTATAAGCATGCATTTTGTACAACCTCGTTCCCAGGGCTTCTTCTCTCTTGACGAACGTCAAGAGAGAAGAAGCCCTGGGAACAAGGTTGCATTTTGTAAGCAACAAGTAGTCATAAGTAACTTCATAAAACGCAATTTGTTATTTTTACATTTGTATGTCAATTCGGAATGCTGTTACTTTGTTTTTTCTTTATGCCTGTGTATAAAGTCCCAGAATCAGGCCTTTCTATTATCGTTCTTTCAAAAGGGAATAAATATTGAAACATTTGGCAAATGTTAAGCAACTTTTAATACGGAAATTTCAATTTATCCGGAGTAACTTTCAGTACTGGGACCTGAACTTAGTTGCTTAAATAAAAAAAGAGTATGTTTGATGGTTTGAATTCGTCAGTTGAATTATGGATATCCATATCACTATGTGTGGCAGCCGGTTTGGTAAAGCATTTTCCTTTTGTACATAAAAAGTCGCTTATAAGGACAATTTCAGACATTTTAACCCTATTTAGACCGGGAGAGCTAATTTTAGCCCCCATCTCATTTTTTTTTTCATAACTTCCGAATGAATGGCTTATATGACTAAACATTTTGACACTTTTTATACAATTTATCTTGGATCATTTTCACTAAGGATAATTTTTCCTAGCAGGGAAAGGTAAAAAAACAGGTGACAGCTGGTAAAAAAAGAATTAAAAAAAAAATTCTTCTTATTTTCGCCTGAAAAATATTTTTTTATTTGAAGATTTTTTTTGCATCACCTGATTTCTAAAGATGACGGCATCATGAGTGAAAAAGGTCCGACCTTTAGGGTTAAGACTCTGAACGTTTTAGGAGTGTACGATTATAAACCTATTCACAAATACATGAAAACGAAGCTGCTTAAAGTAGAATTTGTTGCAATGCAAGAACTTCTGTAAAAGCAGTGTCCGATAAAAACCCCGCCTCCCACTAGTGGGAAAAAACTTGTTCAAAGTCCGCAGTAAAGACGCTCGCGTCTTCACTGCGGACTTTAAACAAATAAAAGTCTCCTGAATATGGACTCTTGTAGCACCTTATATGGACTGTTCATTTCCATATATGGCAATACACAGTCCGTATATTTACATGAAGGTTTACATACCTATCATTCTTTTCTCTCCCTTTTCAACTTTCTTTACTTCTGGCTTTGGCTTGTGTTCAACACTTGTTTCAATTTCCGTTCTTTTTGTTATACTTTTATAATCATCATGTCCATTTAAAGAATACACCAATAATCTTGCATTCTCATGACCTTCAGAGAAATCTGCAACAACACGTCGTTTTCCAATGTATTTATGTGAGTAACTGAGCAAAGTATTATCTTCAAACAATAATGATGTATTGTCTTTATTGTCTTTATTATTCATGATATCATCTAACTTGATAATTTTCACTAAATGTCCTATCTTGTGTTGTGATGTACTATGTCTTTTTTCAGTTGTATTGGTCCTGGTTTTATTATCATTTTCGTGAGCATGTAACATACTTTTGTTTTCGTTTTCTATATCATTTTTTGATACATTCAAAGTTTTATGTACTCCGTTGTTTATGTTTCCATCTTCTTTTGATATATTTTTCAATCGATCTTTTTCTGCATGATTCTCAACCAATTTAGGTCTCTCAGTTCTGTTACTACGAAGAGCAGATTTTTTACCATAATGTTTAGCTATTGTATCCCTCTCGTAAAATTTTCGATATTTAGGCCATAAAACTGAGTAATATTTATTAGCCATTCTGCTATGCATAGGTACTTCATCTGGTGGTGTTTGATCTTCTGTCATGCTCAGATAGTCATTCATAACAGCAACATCGCTATCATGCTTCGAGTGACTATACATACTAGATACAACATCACTATCTTTACCAACGTTTAAAACTGGTGCACGGAAATGTGAGTTTACTTTTCCCCAGAAGGGATTAAGTATTGAGCCATCTGATTCCATTTGTAATTGTTTTGTTGCCGTTACAAAACTTCTCTTTGAGCTATTTTGAGATTGATTTGTTTTTGATAATTGTTGAATTTGATCAGTTGTAGAATACTGAATAAATCTATTGTTTGTTATTGAAGCGAGTGTATTACTGTTGTCGTTTTCTTGAAAATTGACAGTATTGTTAACCCTAGTATCTGTTTTATTCAATAAACGAGATCTATTTACTAAGCTTGGATGTGTTTCGTTAATATGATCATTTTTTAACTTTTCCATCTGAGTAAGATTTGTTGCAACTACAGTTGCATTATTATTTATTACTTTGTCCTGCATAACTGACTTCTTTTCTGCATTATTGTTTTCAAATTTACTTAAGGAAACGTTTCTCTGTTTGTGTTTATGTTTATGTTTATGCACTATAGTTCTTTTCTTTGTTTCCTCAAATTCAAATTCATTGATCGGATGATCGTGAAATTTCATTGCTTCAGAATCAAGCCATGACTTATAGTAACTTGAAGAGTTGTTGTTATTTACTTTTGGTGCATTAGTTACACTAGGATGACTAACTATAGTTGTTGAACTTTTTTCTACTCTGGTAGCATTAGTAGCATTTGAATGCAAACTGTTATGAGTAGCATTTAACGAATTATTTTTTGTTTGCGACTGTTCTGGATAATTTTCGGTAATGATATTATACTGTACACCGTTTTGTTGTAATGTACGTCTGTTCCCATCTGAAGATACGTCACTTCCTTTTTGTAAAGTTGAATCTTCCTCTACAATGACATTCAGTCCATCACTAGAAGATGCATTGCTAGGCGACTTTAATGACTTAATATGAGTCGTATGTTCACTGTGAGCTTCATCTATTACATTTAATGCATTTAATGATCTGCTTTTAGTATTTGGTACAGAGTGTATTGAATCTATGACGTAGTCTAAGTCTAAGCTACGTCTTGAAGTATCTGTTATTACATTGTGATTGGAGCTATTGGACAATCTGTTGTGTTTTGTATGAGTTGAATCTATAACGTGGTTACGTTTTGAAGTATGTGTTGTTACATTTCTACTGGCATGATTGGATAGTTTTGTATAACTTACTTGTGCGGATGTATGAACTGACACTCTCCGAGCTAATGAAAAAAAATACATAAGGGAAAATTACATGAAGAACGATTGAAATATTAGAGTGATAAGGGATCGTCTCAAAAATAAAATCTACAGAGGAAAGTACTGAGTCAATGATCTTGCAATGGATTGGTTTTCTTTGTACCAATCCATTGCAAATTTATTGACCTAACACGCTTCTGCACAAATTCATTTTTGTTAACTTTTGTCAATTCTAGTTGATTTAAAACCCTACCAAAGAAGTTGGTTTTAGAGCGAAATTTTGAGATGATAACTTTCAATGCGTGACCCAGCGGGCAAAAACCTGTTCAAAGTTCGCAGTAAATACACAGTAGTCTATTCTGCAGACGTTGAACATGTTTTTGCCCACCGAGACCACTCACAGTGCGAAAGAACACTGAATATATTAGCGTATAGTTATAAAGTGCAGTATGTTTGGTCATATACGAAGCTACATCGTTCCGTATTCAGTAGGCTTTCACACTGCGACTGATCCTTCTTAACTTCATCCAGTTAAATATAATGCAATGTATGAAGAAGCATTGAAGAAAAATAATCATTAAGAACATACTGAGAAAAGTTAGAACATCTACTGTACCTTGTGATGTAGAAGAATACATCCATAGTAGGATAAACAAATGTAAAATTATCATGGTGTATCAATGGAATCGATCTATAAGAAACGCAAAGTTCTTTATATTACTCAGTGCCCCAGAACAAATAACCATTGTGGAGGAGTGCTTGTTGAGCACAGCTTCAGGCTACAAAGTCTGAAGCTATGCCCAAAAATCACTCTCCTGAAGTGGTTATTTACTCCTATTTTGATCACCAGAACCATCAACCTCGTAATTTATGCAAGTCCATATATGGTAATACGCAGTCCATATATAGACTTATTCACAAAAAATAAAACCAAGGCGTTAGCTAAAGTAGAAACTTGTTGCAATGCAATAACTTCATTTTTGTGCAGTGACTCAGAGCAGCCAATGACTCGTTTTTATTATTTTGTGAATAGGCCAATGACATTCTCTTTCATTAGGTTGACATTTTTCAACATCTATCATCCATTATATACATTGGGTTGGAGACCAGGAAAAAAATGTAGATGTACCTTATTCGTACTAAATTTTGTTTAACTCGTTTTTCGCGCGTGCTAATCTCGTGCACTACCAATTATGGAAAAGATTACACCGTAGTTTAAACGACTAACAACTGCACGACAAGGAGTAGATTTTTCTTTTCGGTACTATGATTCCGCGGGTATTAATTTTTTACGTACATCATTTTCGGCGTAATGTACTAATTTTTGCACCAAAACTAACCCTGTATTGCAATTAGTACGAATAAGGTAAGCGTATTACTGATCAAATATTGTCATATATTTGACGTTGTTTCGGCGTTGATATCTATCGAATCACCCCTGATATTCATTGAAATAATGATATAAAATCTTTGGAATTTGTCATATACCACACAAATGCCACTGGACAATTATAGTAATATTTTATCTCGAATCATACCATTAGTAATAAAGCTAAAGCAGTGAATCCATGTCGTTACCACGTCAACTAAATGACATGTATCAAAAACACATTGTATCACAACATTGAGATATTTCCCAGCCTAATTTGTTAATTAGCTATTAATTCACAGTTAATTAATATCGTCTCGCTGTGTGATCTAATTAAATATTAATCATGCTGAAGAGAAGCTCAGCTATATTAAATATGTTTAAAATGTGCAGCCAAGTGGAACAGCAAGTGAGTATTATCTGCTTTACCCCCCAATAACTATATATCAAAAGCAGTAATTCATATGTGAGAGAGCATATAAAACAGGGGGTTGGTTATTTAAAATAATGTTTTTCTTTGCCAGGATTTTAGCAGCCTAGCTACATCAAAATATCTCAAACAAATAAACATCATGCACAAAATGAAATATAGAACATGTTTATTAATGATAATAAAACAGAAACATCTATTTACTAGGAGCAATTACGTCTAATTTGAGGTGTTACTGTTGATTTATTATTAAAAAACATCTTACATATTTAATTTTGTTCATCGTGTTTGTTTATTGTTTGAATTAAAAGTAACTGTTTTTTTAAAATGTAGTTACTCTGTTGCATATAATATTTGTATCTTCCCAGTGGGCAAACACTTGTTCATAGTGTGCATAGTAAAGACACTAGAACGACGTCTTTAATATATCACGTGTTGTAACATTGTTGATAGTTCTCATTCCACTTTTAGCGAAAACTGGAATTTCTTATTGTTTTACAAGATTTTAGAACTCAAGTTTCTTATCAATTTCTTAATTATCCAAGTGAAAAAGAAGTCAAATAATAAAAAAAATCTATGTGATTTTAGAATGCTATAGCTAGCTACTGCTAAAAACATAAAATCCTAACAAAAGATAAAAAAATAAAACGGTTCGTTTAATGCATTCTGTTTCTAGAATTCAAAATATGTCAGAGAGACATTTGATAGCTTTTTGTCAAACTTGTTGTTGAGATGATAGGGGTCATTGACTTTGTTCCACATGTAGACCACGAAAGGCATTGTAGGTATTCTACATACTCGTACCCAGAGAGAGGCATATAGCCCTGGGAACAAGGTTGGGTATTCTACACATTAGCACAATTTGCTTTATGGCCTAGTGAGTTTTACGACACACACTCGCGACAAGTTAGACAGATTCTTACCTAAGCAACGGTTGCCATGGTAAAAATAAATCTAATTACCATGGCTATCTATCTAACTATCTATTTAAAACACGCATATAACTTCGATAAACGTAACTGATAAAGTCTTAAAAGAGATGGTTTCTATGGGCTTTTATTTCTTGAGTGTGCTTTAGGTTGTTGCTATGGGCCCGGTACCCCCAAATAGTCGCCATTTTTTTTAAAAAAACAATTTAAACACTTGATCAGAATACTTTCAACATTTAAAATGATTAAAACGTTTATCATTCAATGGTTGCTAGGGTTATCTTAGAAAAAACCTAAATTTGGGGCATTTAACTAGTTCATAACATACACCTTAAAGAGATTTATCGAGTAGAATTGAGACTTAGGATCGTAGGTATTTTTGCAATTCGACCAATTCCGTTGTTTCTAACGGCCAAGTACCCAGGCCTTTAGAGCAAATTAAAATTTATGCGCCGTTCGTTCGTCTTGCTAAACAAAATTTAAGGTTTTTTGTCGTAAGTTGAAATTCCGAAATTTTGCACAAATTTTATTAATTGTTTTCTTTTTGATTCACCAATAGAAGTTTTTATTTGCAACAAAGACGTAGAATTGTGATAAAAATCTCAAAAGCAAAAGCTCTTAAAAAATGTTTCTTGATAGTTAGCAAAAACATGTTCAAAGTCAGCAAATAAAAACGCTAAGATCAACGTCTTTACTGTGGACTTGGAGCAGGTTTTTACCCACTGGGTTCTTTATTTTGATAAAATTAGAGTTTCTAACAAGGGAAAAAGGTTTTTAAAAACTTGCTAGCAACCTAAAACATGTACAGAGTGCTCTGACCCAGCCGGCAAAAACCTGTTCAAAGTCAGAAAAATAACGTTAGAACAACGTTTAAAGAACAGGTTTTTGCCGGCTGGGGAGTAATATTTTTAGTTTCCTCCTTACATCGAAGTGCGAATGAGAGCCGATGTGTCAAGAATAATTTCCGAAAAAGCTCCAGTATTTTATCTTCGTGTGATAAGTTGATAGGCAGTATTAACAAGGAGAAACCTTCTTGGTATCATGTTGGTATAAATAACAACCGCGTGAAAAACTGCAGAACATGGTCGTCTCATATACGGAATGTGTATTGACCAACCTCCTCCCTAAGGCTTCATATCTCTTGGCAAAAAGTCAAGAGAGAAATCCTGGGGAGAAGGTTGTATATGGATCATATTTGGTAGTCTTTTGACCACTGTGCGCAATACTATCCTATAAACACGCGGCGTCTATTCAACGTTGAAACGACGTCGTTTTGGCGTCACAACGTGAAAATGACGCCTTTTCGACGTTAATTAGAATTTGAGCTTCCAGTGACTAATTCATGCTAGTGAATGATTTGATGCTAGGCTACACTCATTAAGCCACATTTACACACCCAACTTGAACGAAAAAACCCTTTCTTATGATTTTTTTATGTTCTCTTTTTTAACTGATAAAGTAAGCAATCCTTAATATACACTATATACTATACTATTTATATTTCTAAACAAATATAAAAACGCGTTACGACGTTACAATGGAGAAGAATATTCCAATGATCACGTGACGTCTATTCATCGTCGTGAGGTCAAAACGACGCCTTTTTATAGTTGATTAGACGTCACGCGCCGGTAGGGATGTAGTCACATATGTTGATATTGATTCAAGTCTCAAAATATATGTCGGATATCACCTATGTAGGAGTGTTTTTTAGCATGGATTTCAGCTGCAAAGTTAAAACTATACTCAAAAAACTCCTCCACAAGTGATGTCCGACCGTTATTTTCAGATTTGTTGATCGATTCATCAATTTCCAGAATGTTTGACCGTTATACTACCAGTGAGCAAACACTTGTTCAAAGTCAGCAGTAAAGTCGCTAGAACAACGTTGAAATGTTAGTTTTTGTGCACACTGCGGACTTTGAACATGTTTTTGCCACTGGGTAAATCAATCATTCAAGGCATACCCGGTGGGCAAAAACTTGTTCAAAGTCCGCAGTGCGCACAAAGACTAACCTTTCAACGTTGTTTTAGCTTCTTTACTGCGGACTTTGAACAAGTTTTCGCCCACTGAGTTGTGTAATTGTACGAAAATTAGTAGGGCAAAAATTGATGCTCTTCTTCGCAGCATTGTTACCTTGTTTAGATATTAATTTGTGTAAGTGACAAGAATTCACAAAATGTCAGAACGCAAAATATTGCGTTAAGGAATAACTTAATATTCATTGTTTCCATGTGGTTCAAATATGCGATAATGATGCAAATGCAGGAAGCCTTTAAAGGAAATACAATAACAATAAAAAAATCCTAAAATATTCCGAATAAATAAACTATAAAAATTCCAACAAAATATCAAGATATTATCAAGCCTGAATATAACAGCCAAACATCACATTTAGTATAGTGTTAAAACTATACACAAAAACACTCCTGCACAGTAGTTATATTCAGTTTAGATTATTTCAAATTAATTTTCCTTCAACAAGAGATTCATGTATATACAGCAGCCCCACCTTTAATCATCAATATGGAGGAGCAATGTTTCAGCACAAATAGATGAAAATGCACTGAAGAATCTCTCCTCCATAGTGATGCTTAGCAGCTATTTTAACCTCTTTCATCTGTACGAAGAATTTTGACGAAAAATTTGTTTGAAATAATAGTAAGAAACAAAAACAAACATTACAAGAACAAGTGTTTGAGTGAGTGTTTGAAACACCACAGTGTTTACATGCTCTTAGTTCAAACATTGACAATAAATTGTAATAAATCAAACATCTTTCTTTTGAAGCTCAGCAACAAACCCATTATGCTTCTCATGAACCTCGATCCACTGGGTCATTCCTTGCAATATTTCCAACCAGGCAGAAATTTTTGGCCATAGATTGAAACTAAAGTTAATCCACTCCAATTGCACGAGAACGGTAGCAATATAATAATCAGCTATTGTTGGGAAGGCCCCTACAAAAACAAAATTGTCAAATAGTTATAAACAGTTCATTTCACAAGAAGAGTCTTCAATTTCAGAGCTATAGCAAGGAAATACAATTTATGATTATACAAGTTATGATTAATTTACTGAAAATAGTTCAGACTGGTCTTTTTGAGAAAAACTAGGCAAAAATTGACTTATTGTTAGTGAAATCTATTGTACAGTATATCCACCATAATATTCCAGTACATTCCATTTTCAAAAATCCTTTTGATTTTAAAAAAAGAATCGAATCTGGAATGTATATTTTTATGAGATTCACAAAACTCATCAAAACTTGTACCGAAAGCAGGCAATACCTGTCATATATTTTGTTTTTGATAAGTAAACATTTTCAATCATTTCTAACTGTTTCGTTATTTCCATGGTGCCTTTTTCAATTAACGATTCGGTAGAATCTTCTCCAAGTTGATAATGCTCCATGAAGTTTGGATAAACAACACGATAACCAACTGATCCATGTAGTTCTTCACTAGTCCAATGAAGCAGAGATCGGACCTGAAATATTATTTGAAAATAGCCATGCAGGATGAAGTGCAATAAGTGAAGTATATACAAGTGCGGCAGGGGTTAAAATGACTGCTGATCATTATTGTGAAGCAGAGATTTTTCAGAATAATATTCCGTCAATTTGACTGAAAATATTCTGAAACATCTCTACTCCAAAATGATGACAGGCAGTTATTTTAACCCTTGTAGGTGTAAAACACAGTGCTCAAAATCAAACAATGGAATAGTACATTATGGAGAATGATGAACAATGGAATAGTACATTATGGAGAATGATGAACAATGGAATAGTACATTATAGAGAATGATGAACAATGGAATATTACATTATGGAGAATGATAAACAATGAAATAGTACATTATGGAGAATGAAGAACAATAGAATAGTACATTATGGAGAATGAAGAACAATAGAATAGTACATTATGGAGAATGATGAACAATAGAATAGTACATTATGGAGAATGATGAACAATGGAATAGTGGTGATTCAAAACATAATCAGGCTCTGTGATTGAAATTAACAATAATAA
The DNA here is from genome assembly GCA_032360805.1 of Neoturris breviconis. Taxonomy (NCBI): domain Eukaryota; kingdom Metazoa; phylum Cnidaria; class Hydrozoa; order Anthoathecata; family Pandeidae; genus Neoturris; species Neoturris breviconis. The sequence continues at coordinate 3,312 of JAULBZ010001685.1, read as the reverse complement.
TCACTGTGGAGGAGAGATTTTTGAAAATAACTTCAGGCTCAATGTTGCTCAATGATAGCCTCATTTCAGATCTTATGAAAGAATGGGGGAGGATTCTGTTTCTGTAAATTTTCTCTAATATTATTCCAGAAATAACCTCGTTGGGATAGAAACTGACAGTGTTTCTCATATTAGGTCTAACAGGAAACAAACTAGTTATTCAATTTTTACAAAATCAAAAGTCATAGTAGCAAACCTGCATTTGCTCTTTGATATCATCTCCAAATCGATTAAATTTTGTGTATTTTTCAGCCAAGTACAGTAAAATAGCACCAGCTTCAAAAACTTTTATATCTCCATCCACCAAGACTGGGACTTCACTATGTGGATTCAAATCACGAAATTCTGATTGAAGATGTTCACCTAACAATTAAATTAAATACATAAATAATATGCCTAGCCGGCAAAAACCTGTTCAAAGTCAACAAAATAATGTTAAACTTTGAACAGGTCTTTGCCGGCTGGGTTTACTTATTTAATAATCCTCCCAACAAAACCAAAACTGCTCTAACAAAAAGACACATCAAACTAACATGGGAGATGATCAGAGCAGATACCTTTATTAAAGGAAGAAATGTGCGAAAAAAAATTATGCAGAATATTTCTGTGATAGAAAGACCCTGTTTTACAACACTCGGCAGTATTTATTTCTGCGATTAACAATTTTCCATTCATTCTGCAGGAATTTATGCGATTGGCCAATCTTTAATGTAACTTTATCAATTTCAAAGTCATCATTAGACTCACTGACGCAGTCATCTTTGGACTGCAATTGCAGTGTCATCAACAGGAACTTGATTATTATGATCTTCAGTGGATTTTTTTATTTATGAAAGAACTTGAGATAAAGTTATTTGATTTACTTGATCTTTTTTTTTAATTAATGCATTTGAAATTGGTACATTTCTGTGATTAGAGGGAAAGTAACAGAAATAACTCAAGCAACCTTAATGGTGTACAAATAACTTTTTTCTATCCCTCGCCCTCTTGTAATTTTTATTTGTTGTTACTTCGCTTTTAATTAAAAACGATGGTACTTTGAGATCTATGATTGGCTGATTTGGCAACTTCAACAGAAGTTTTTAAAAAATGTACTCTAATCAGGATTCTGTTGGTAAGAGAGTATAGTATTTTGGTACAAGATGGAACTGCCGCATACGTGGATATGTCACCACTAACTAGCAGTTCATCTTGATAAGATTTTCAAAAGCATCGAAAGCTATACCTATATGATGAGAATGAATTTCACTCCGCTAAAGTTTTGCAATTTAAAGTATTTACCCAAAGAGAATAATGTCACCAATAGTGTATCAGTTTTTTTCATTCCCACTTGCAATATTGTAATCAAATTTGGAGTCAATCAAAACAGTCTTGCTATTAATCGTGTTGTTGTTTTTCAAAGTTTTTCTATAAGGCTCATGTCCTTTCAATCTTGAAGGGCATTACCAGCAAACTATAGTAACCTGGAGCTTCTCAAATTTTCTGATATTGTTGATTTTCAAAATATCCTGTTTTTGCATAAACTATTTCATAATAGATGCCTGTCTCTGTGTAAAATACATTTGCAGTCGACTTCACTCATTTCCCACAAGGCACTCGTGCAAAAAGGGTTGGCTTGTACAATCTCCTACTGTTCATTTTGGTAAAAATTAGATTTAATGCCATTAACACCTGGAATAAGATACAGTCATTTGTGCCTAGAAAATGCTCTCTGGTCTCCCATATTTTGATCTAAACTCGGTTCGTTATCATTCAATAAAATTATTATCTTATCTTTATCTAAACAATAATTTATACTAGGTAATGCACGTGGATGAATTTGTTTTTCAAAAATCTAGGGGGACTGCTAATACTTGTGTCTATTCTCGCTTCCGTGTTGGGAATGACAATTTTTTCTGCTTCTTTTCAATAAAAACTGACTTCAGAAATGAATTTCTCATACCAAAATTAGTAAAACTGGAAAGTTTCATTGGATTTTAGTCAATGGAAGTCAAGTTATCAAGTTTTTAAAATTGCTATTTTATGAGAATTTGACTGTGAAAAATTGCTGCAGTGAAGATTTTTCACTGCAGCAATATTTCACAGTCCAAAGTCTTATAATAACAGTAATTTCAAGTCTTTATATCTTGAGTTTTATAAGTCCAAAATAAAATAAAATTTCTAGTTTAAACTAATTTTGCACGAGGAATTCATTTCTGAAGTCAGTTTTTACTAAGAAGAAGCAGAAAAAAAATTTATTCCTAACACGGAAGCGAGAAATTCTCATAAACGGTCTTTAAACAGTTGTACGCACGACGTCGATGGATGCTGGATATTGCCTCTGTCATCCTCAGAATCTTGTTTGTGATTATGAACTGGTAGAGCGATTCTCAGACCAACTTTAATCAGCAACAAACTTGTGACAATAAACAACAACAAACATAATCAAAAGATAGTCTTTTCTTGTTGACTATGCTGCAATAGCACTAGTCAGCAAAATCGAAAACAAATTGTTCAAAAAAGAACGCTCCGCGAGATTGTTTTGGTGTACCTTCTCTTCCCAGTTTTAATTCCAAATTAAATTATAACCAACTAGAAAAACATCAAGACAAAAATTTGTTCTTCGGTACAAACAATATAGTCTGATTCCATGCATGGATATTCCCTAGACTCTCTCTTTTTTTCTTCCAGCTATCAGAAACATTTAATTTACCCCGACAAACACACTTCGAACACTCTCTTCGTCTCTTCCGCAGAAGATAGGTAGCACTGTCTCCTCGTGGATGCATGTTGAATCTTGGCGTTTAAACTTTCTTGGGTAAAATCCTCCGTTCCACCGTTTTCAACCACCACTCATCGTCTGGAAACCACAAACCATAGTCACATAGTGACTATGCACAAACCAACCAACTCTTTTTCACAAGACCAACCTGACGTCATAACCGAAAATAATATGGTCCAGACATCTGATTTGTAAAATATTTTTCAGGCCCCGATACACAGACGGTAGACGATATATGTAACTGACGGCTACGAAGTGGTGAATTTCTGATAAATTTAAAAGAAAAAATAATACGTGGTTACCAATTTGTTCTTGTAGACTGTGTAAAGATTGGCGTATTCCAAAACCACCGACCAACAACCGACCACCGACCAACCGACCAGTGTTACACCGACTACCAACCACCGACCAACCGACCAGTGAAAACCGACCACCGACCAACCGACCACCGACCAGAAAAAAATTAAAGTCGCGTTGCCGTGTTTTTTTTTTTTTTCAAAAGCGATATTAAC
>JAULBZ010001684.1:0-21136 GCA_032360805.1 Neoturris breviconis | reverse complement strand
TATACTATCGTTATGATCGGTTATGAAGTAATAAATAAACAATATATACTGGATCTGCAAAGATGATACACGCTACTTTTCAAATTATACATTTGATAATATCTACAGAATAAGTGAAAGTTCTTATAATGAATGATCATGGAAAAATATGCATTTTATGTCTTGTATATGGAAGTGTTTAAGTTCTTAGGAGATTTAGTTTATTGTAAATTGTTGTCTCCTTAGTGGTTAACGCTCGTTCGATATCCTGCCGGAGCGAGACATCATATAGATCTGGAAACGACGTCGTTTGACGTCTTTTTGACGTTGATGTGACGCTTTCCTAATCTTTCAAAATATATACTTTTAATTTTAAGGAAAACTTTTCCTTGATGTTTCCCGGAATATTTTTGTGCTCCCATTTTTGCAGAAAACTTGATGATACGGCGGAAATATTATGTTATATATATGTTTTAAAAAGGCAACTTTCACTTAATTTCTTTCTTTTATTTTGTGTATGATCCAAAAAAGACAACTTCCACTTAGTATTTTTTTTTATGCTTTGAAATAGCATATTTATTTTGTATATATTTTAAAAAGACAACTTCATACGATATTAAAGTTTTTTAATAAGAAATCGCTATGTTGGAAAGTTCATATTTCTCACAGTGGAAAAGTGTTGAAAGTTCATATTTCTTCACTGTGGAAAGGTGTGGGAAGTTTATATTTGCTCAATGTGGAAAGGTGTGGAATGTTCATATTTGCTCACTGTGGAAAGGTGTGGAAAGTGCACATTCTACACCTTTCCACAGTGAAGAAATTTGAACTTTCCATAATGTGGAAAGGTGTGGGAATTTAAACTTTCCATGCATTTCCTCAGATTTCTACACGTGTGGAAATGTGACTTTTCATGCAGTGTGTATCAATTTTATTTGCTTATTGTGTCAAACCTTTAACTGAATATTCTACATGGCATTTCGAGCCCATTGTTTTAAGCATCACTTCATTCTGTACAAGACTTCAGATAACATTCCGTTGGTTCGAAAAACAAAGGCGGATGAACCTTTAAGCGGCTAAAATTCCATAAAAATAATCCGAAAAAAATAGATTTCCTTGTTCAAGGCGCATGCGCTCTTATGCGGGGCAATTGGGTACAAACAATCAAGTAAACAATTGAATAAACAAATAAATATTTCTTACATTTTATTTTTTCATATATTCTTTAAGAATCTTTTTTATTTCTTGTTCGTCACTTTTATAAGGTGTCAATCCACAAACCATATCAAAAGCTGTTCTTCCTTTCACATCCTTCATCATGGAATCTGCTCCATACTTCAATAAGACAGCAACACAATCGATAGAACCATTAGATGATGCATTGTGTAAGGGTGTATTGTTATACCGATTGCGTCTGTTGACATGTTTATCATCCATATGGAGCAGATGATCAAGGATGATTGGATGGTTGTGTAACGCGGCATAATGATATATAGTACTTCCGTTCACACTCTCATCATAAACTCTCCATGGAAAGAGATCAATGGTTTGTTTCAATTGATCAAAATTATCATTATCAAAATTATCATCTCGAATCACTTGAAACAAATCTAAAATGAAAAAATAGAAACGATTAAGAAAATTAAATTTGAAAGAAAGACATTTGTCTCGATATTTATTCCCATGATTGTAATATAATTTTAATCATAGAAGTAACATAGATGACTTACCAACATGTCTCCACGAGATTTGTGTAGGGTTTGATTCACCAAGACTACTAGCAGTTACAACAGAAAAATTATAATCTTTACCATAGGTTAAATCGTTAAATGTGTATGTCGAATAAGATATACGATTAGAGATATGGTCCCAATTATCAGCACCATGTTGCTTCTTCTTTACGATGTAGTCATATGGACTGTCTGTCCAGGTTAAGATACATGCTTTTTCTGCTACAGCATCTTTTGAGTTGCGAATAATGCATTTCAAATCTTGTGGTGCCTCAAAACTAACAAAAAGATTTTATGAAATTTATGGCATGATTTGGAACTATATATATAATACAATTTTAAATACAATTATTGTTATTCCATTGCAAGTGTCACATGGTATACGTTGGATTTCATTACAAGTGTCATATGGTATAAGTTGGATTTCATTACAAGTGTCATATGGTATACGTTGGATTTCATTACAAGTGTCATATGTATACGTTGGATTTCAGTACCTTTGTAAATATCAGTAGTTTTTCCTTTTGTAACTTATACAAATAATATGTGCAATTATCATTACTGAATACGGACAAGTAAAGCTATACGCGAACTGATATGTCAATTTACAATCTGTATATGGACTTGAGCTTCACGGTTCCATATTCAGCTGACTTTCATGCTGTATACTGGGTGATTATTGTTCCGTGTTCAGTAGACTTTCATGCTGTATATTGGGTAGGTGATTAATGTTCAAACTTCGCATGATGTCTGTATCTTAATGAGCAGTTTCTCAGAATATATTCAGGGAGGCATTTTCAAAATGAACTCACTAAGGGACTGATTATACGGCTACCCAGGACAAAACCTGTCATATAATCAGTCCATTAGGAGAGTAATCGTATAAATATTAAGCAAGACAGGCTAAACAATAAATGTATCAACAAAAAACTTACGGTGAAGTAGCCGTTATATTCTTAGATATAACAACAGGAGACAACTGTTCCATCTTAGAACGTACTTGTTTATATTCTCCTGATTCTTTGTTAATGAGGAAATATTCTTTACCATTAATTTGATCTTGTCGAATTGAAATGTCTGTATCATCTAAATTAAAACTTTCTATAACACACTCTTTTACAATGTCATTCTGGATAGTCGTTTTCATAACATGATGTAAGACAGGTGGCATAAATGCTGCGTCATTCATATTAAACTGATAAGGATAGATAATAAATAAGTCGGACGTGCAACGACTTGTTGTTTCTAACAATGTTTGTTGTTCCTTTATATCATCATTGTCAATAAATAAAACTACCATGGAACATTCCAAACCTCTGGCACCTTTATTGTCTGTAATTAAATTACAGTTTTTCGGTAGTTCCTTTAACTTATTTCCTTTTTCGTTAACGAACTTGTATCCTGACAATGGATGAAAATCGACATATTGTGCTTCTAATAAATTTAAAATGTTTGTAACTAGTAAGAAACTTTGCTTGCTTTTACAAATAAAAAGTCGATTACATTCAGTATTGAAACATAACTTCTTTATGGTTAAAGATAACGAAGCTGTGCGGTCGATTTTTCCGATGGATTTGTCTTTAAAATGTATAAATACAGGTATTCTACCTACAATGTTATGACCTATTGTCTCACTTTTTCTACAAGAGTAAGTTGTTTCAGTTCTGTTAGAATCCTTAGAAACATTAGAGGAAACATCAAAGGTTTGTAGCTCATCTAAAGGAACTGCCGCTTGGAAAGGTATTTTATCTGCCATTAGATTTGCAACACTTTCTTGAATTTCTTTATTTACAGATATGCTTCTATCCTCAGAATTATCGGTTTCAATAACTTCCTTTGTTTCCTTGTCTTCAAAATGTACGATTTCTGCTGAACTACTAGTATCTCTTATTGTTTTCTCTTCTGCAACACCTGAAATATGTTCGTGTTTTATATAGTTTTTAACTTTGGAAGCTATAACATCTGTAGCGATGTTTGTGAATTCGTAATTGGATATCGTAGAGCGCATATGATTGCTTAACGTAAAACAAACCATTTCGGAAATACATTTGTATGCTGTATTACCAACTTCCAAACCTTCTTTTTCTCTAGATATAATTGTTCTTTTCTTTTCCAGTGATTGTGGCAGAAATAACACCAAGGATGGTTTCCACTCCTCATTTTTAAACATTGCATCTAAACGTTTTGCTTCATGATTATCCAGATTTTCTTGATCAAATTCTTCAATGATAAAATGAACTTTATCCTCTCCACATTTTCTTTTGATCCTTTGAAACAACTCTGATAGTCTTGGTATTTTCGAGAGTTTTAAATAATGTTGCACCACATCTCTTCTATTAAAACAATAAAATCTTTGATTCGAACTGCATTGTTTAATGTCTTGAATGATCTTTTGCATTTGTACATACAGTAAACTGTTATCATCCCAGCATATGTAAAAGGTGTGATTTCTAGTATTTGCTTCCAGCTTCGCCAATTCTTTAAGTTGATACTGCCCTAAAACAGGAAATTACACAAATTTTAATAGTACCTAATAGACAGGTAAGGGATTACTATTTTGCTCTCAATCCAACTTACACTTGGTTTTTGGGAGCGCTGGACACACCGATCTTTTTTGGAAAGTATGAAATTATCAGATTTTCTAACTGAATATTTGGCTTATTTAATTGCTGTGCTCCTTTATTTCATTATTTAGCATTGCATATGCTTTAATTTATATAACAGATCCATCTTACACCAAAATTTATTATTTGTAAGCATTCCGAAGGCTATAATCGACTCATACCTACAAAGGTTGGTTCTAAAAATTATCTGGAGCAGGCGCAAAACACACCTTAAAAAAATCAGGAAAATCCTATTTCCCACTAATGATCGCCGTGGGAATTTAGCAATGTTTAAACATAATATTAGGTTTCATCTTCGCATATTTATAAGGTACACCTAAGGTAGAAATTATGATACAAAATTGTGATGAAAAACCTAATATTTTTATATGGTTCTACGCATAGATAATAATGAATACATATAGGCGTATGATTAAGAAATTAAAAGATGAAAACAGTGGACATACCCACAATGCTTTTACCAGCACCAAATCCTCCAAAAACCATTTTCTTTAATGCAGGATGATTTATTGCACGAGATTGATCGTATGTGAATAAGAGATTTATAATGTCCCCATGTACATCATCATCATCATCGCACGTGTTGTCCGTTCGAAACTTTGGAAAACTGGTATCGTCATTTACGTTTACTTGTCTTGTACTCATAAAACCAAATACTGCGCTGATAATCTTTCTCATATCATTCGCATTCTTCAACTTATCCGTGGATCTAAACGTAGAAATTAAGTGAGTTTTCCACCATTTCTTCAGATCATCTTCACTATTTAATATATTCCGATCAAGAATGAGACACTCCTTACACTCTTTGCATTCATCTAAGGCAATGTTGGGCGTTAAAACAATGTTTGCTAAGGTGATACCAGAACATTCGATAAGGCGTTTATATAGGAAGAGAATTAGTTTCAAATCTGATCTTCCATTTGTTTCTTCATTGTGTACAGCATTCATATCAGTAGCTTCAGTTATACGTATGTTTAACATCAATTTACTTTTAAGATTAAATAACAACATTCTATTGTCGCTGCATTGTAATTGTTCATCGGATGCAATTAGTAGATCTTTTAGGACTTTGTCGTATGTTTCAGTATTGCCAAGATGCATTTTAATTTGATTTATTACGTCATAACGAGTAAATAAATAAGAGTGTCCATCTTGAGATTTTATGATTTTCTGTGCAATTTGATTTGCAGTAGATTCTTGACTTATAGCAGGTGGGAAAATCATTTTGCATTGCTGGCTGAAGTATCTATGATAATAATCGTTACACCTTTGATCCCATTCTTCTACTGTTATTGTATTCTTTGAGTTGTCACAAGATAAATATGAGATCTTGTCATTATCCCTTAAAACTTTCATTTTACTTTGTTGATTGACATCAGATATTTCAACACTTGCATGACTTTGAATTGTATACCATAACTCGTTTGTTTTATACTCTCGACGGTGAATATCATCTAAATGAATAATTACTAATATTTACGTTATTTCTTTAATACATTAACCTTTAAAAGCAATTTATGGTAGAATGGGTCGTTTGTATAGCGAATGTTATATAAGAATTCATTAGCATACAGCACTGTAAGGTTTTCTTGTTTCACAACACCGTTCCCAGGGCTTCTATCCCCCCTTTGATCTGCACCGATGGTACAGATATTGCAGGATTTCCACCTTAGCTGTCATCTTTTAATTAACCGTTTCAATAAAGAAGCAATTCACAATCCACCGTTCCACCTTTCAATAGAGTACCCAATGAACAAATACTTGTTCAAAGTCTACAGTAAAGACGCTAGAACAACGTTAAAAAATGCTAGTCTAGCGTCTTTACTGTGGACTTTGAACAAGTTTTTGTCCACTGAGTAGATACTGTGGATTATAATTTGATGTAATACATAATAAAATGCTGATATTATCTTTGTGAGAAAAAACGTCTGGAAAAAAAAGCCAAGGGAAAAAATTGGTCACTGAACCGAAATTTAGTTACTTTTACCAGACTAAATTTTTGAATTGGTCGCTTTTTACTGACTAAATTTTGAAAAGTTGATATTAACTTTTCAATTGTTATCTGTCTGTTGTTGGACTAGGGAAAGAAATCTGTTGATATAGACAGGTCAACAACTGGCACTACTTGTTGTATTTTGGGACTGGAGCTCAGGCTAGTCAAACCCAGAACAGGCTAACAAAGGGAAAGAAATCTATTGACAAACAGGTCAAAACAAGAACAAGCTAACAAAGGGAAATAAATCTATTGATATAGACAGGTCCAAACAAGAACAGGCTAACAAAGGGAAAAAAATATATTGATATAGACAGGTCAAAACAAGAACAAGCTAACAAAGGGAAATAAATTTATTGATATAGACAGGTCAAAACAAGAACAAGCTAACAAAGGGAAATAAATCTATTGATATAGACAGGTCAAAACAAGAACAAGCTAACAAAGGGAAATAAATCTTTTGATATAGACAGGTCAAAACAAGAACAGGAAATAAATCTATTGATCACGTGCCAGATTTTTTAAAAATATAATTTTTTTATCAAATTTGTAAATATGTATGTATTCGTACTGTCTGGAGCGGAAAATTTACGCTAAACAAAGGTTGATGTCAAGTAACGGATTAACGTCAGTTATTCCCGGGTCGAAGCAACAGGGGAAAGTTTTCTAAACATGTCTTTATTTGTACACTCTGGAACGAAAATTTTACGCTGAACAAAGTTGAAATAGAAAATACCTAAAACAGCGTTCCCGATGTAAAGTCCACGTGACGAAATTATGTCATTTGGTCACCTGTCAAATCTCACAAGGCGAATTCTTCTAAACAGTTATGAATTTGTACTCTCTGAAACATTTACTATGAACAAAGTTGAAATAGGAAGAATATCTTCTAAAAGCACCTGTTTCCAGGTAGAGGCGAAAGAGTGAGGCAATGTCAATTTTAATTTTACACACAGATAACTATTCAAATATCAAAGCTAATTCGTAAATATATTAATCATAAGTTTCATTGTCTGCTTCGGCTCTCTTAAGTAAATGAAGATTCATTCTACTAACTTGACTTCAGACCGATGGCTCAAACTAAGCATATCCAGTTTGCTGACGATGAAGTAAGCATTGCTTGGTAAAGTACATCGGGATCTACTACGGGTGACTCCTCAGCTCGAACTTTCATGTACCAGTTTGAACTTAACCTATCGTATACGCAGTACAAATACATACATGCTTAGACAAATTCCACTTGTTGTACTTGGCACGGAGACTAAATGACGTCATTCCGTCACATGACCGCTACCTCAACAATGCTGCATTATTCGGCGCAAAAATATGGCACGTGACCATATGACGTTATTCCGTCACGTGACTTTTAGAAAAAAGGTATACCTCAGTATCGAAATCTATATGACACATGCTAACATAGTAGACAATATCAATTGGGTTTGGAAATTTGTTAGTTTGTTCTGGTTTTTGACTTGTCTACTATGTCATGGAGAACTATCAGGTAAAAATATTTTACTTGGAATTAAAATTGAGTAAAACTATAGGTTGGGAGTAAAAAAGTCAATGAGCGGAAATTTAGCAAATTTTCTCCGATCCCCCCCCCCCCCGGATAAGGTAGAATTCAGAAAAGTCATTACCGTCATCTAAGTTAAACTTTTCACAAATAGTTCGTACGATATCATTCCGATTGATAGTTTTCAATCCATTCTTCAATTCATGCCATAATATATCTTCTCTTTCTCTAAAACATTTTAACATATTCTTTTCATTTGTACGAACAAAAGAGAACGATGGAAGTTTTAAAAGCAAAGTGTCGGCAAGGTTCTTCCAATCTTCACCAATCAATGTAGCAATTGATTTGATAACTTCTGATGATGCATATTTATTCATATCATCTAGAAGAATAAGAAGACACATTATATTTATAAGCAGCAGTAATTTGCAGTTTCTCTACAAACAAAGACCAACGAGTCGATCTATGACAACGAATTACAACGAGTGACAAACGAATCGACCTGGGAGTGACAACAAGTAAACAACGAGTAATAAAAAAAGAAAATCAATAATGCAATAAAATTGTTCTGACATTTAGAGTTGGATAAATGATGCATCAGTGTTATATTATTTCCCTTCTCTTCTTCTCAAACAGTAAATTGTACATAGAAAATATAGCCTGAGTTCCAGTCCCTAACTACGACAAGTTTGGGACTGGAACTCAGGCTAAGAAAATAGTGACGCGCACGAAAAACTGAACAGGAGTATCAAAGAAGCGTGAATCCCTGGCTGGATAAATTACGCAGGATTAAACAAACAATATATCAATATCAATATTTACAATATCAACTGACACGTTTTGCCCCAATGACATGTATTCTTCTCTGTGGGCAAAATCAGCGAGTAAAGTTATTTCAGGATTCCTAGCCCAAAACCGCACTAAGAAGAATGATCTCCTCCGTTTGTTTTGCTAACTGGGTTGTTGTCTCTTAGCCTAGTTTCATTTTATTCATTTTATTCATTCGCGTGTTTTTCTTTAGCCTGAGCTAGATCTTGTTAGTATTTAGAACTGTGACTAAGGCTAGTGTTTCGTTAAATTTTTAGTATTCAGAGATGTGTAGAATTTACGAGTCCATTCTATAGAATCTTACAAGATATTCAAAATCGCAAGTTGTAATTACGAATATATGTGATGAGTTGCGAGGCATTAAAAACTTGAATACTGTTATTAACAGTAGCCAAATGAACCAAACTACCATAAAAACCTTGTTTAGCACCCAGGAGAGGAGAGGCTAGCTTAAGTTTTGGTCCGTTGATGTGATATATGGCCAATTCACGCGAGGTATGTTCCTTGTAAATTTAGGCATATTTTTGACTCACCAATTTCGTAATAATTTAGAGAAACTTTATAAAAGTTTGTTTGTATAACAGAGGTTTGACTTCTGTGTTTAAAAAAAAAGAAGGCCGCCTGGCGAAATCGTTGACTCGACTCGTTGGTTTTTTATAACTGAATTGTTTGTGCCTTTTCTTTGTTTTATACCCGGTGGCCTGACGCAGCATTAAATTAACTTTTAATTACGTTCTTCATCTTTCACAAGTTGGTGGAAAGCATGGCGTGGCGTCATTAGAGCTTTTATTCACGTTATCAATTTCTAAATGTCTTGCCTAGGCCTATACATCCTATAGATAATGATAAGAATATTTATTTATACTTCATATTCTTTTCTTTTTTTATGCCAAAAAGTATAAAAAATAGACATAGCTGTGAACCTTTTGCAAGCGCCAGTTTGTCTTCTATAAATGTAGGCTATATGTTTTTAAGAAACTTTCTAATATTACGGTACAAAACCAGAAGCAGCCAATGGGAGGTGCTCTGAGAAATAGGTGTTCTTATTCTCTAGCTGATCTCCATTTCAGTATTTTTACTAGCATACACGTGTATCTCAGAACAGATCGTTTTACTAGCTAGAGAAGAATCAAGTGTAAGAACAGTTAGTATTTCCAGCTGAGTGAGACTTTCCTAAAACAGCTACTTTTGTTGTAAGAACACCTCAATTTCCCAGCTCGCTGCAAAAAAGACTTAGCCCAGAACAGATAATTTTCTCAGCCAGAGCTTCTCGACTTCCCAGCTGAGACAGCCAGCTCAGAACAGATCATTTTTCCAGTCAGAGCTTTTTCGGTTTTTCAGCTGAGACAGCCAGCTCAGAACAGATCATTTACCTGTTTTGCCCTGATAATGGCATCATAAGTAATGACGTCATCAAAAAATTAATTCTGTCAAAGTGTTGTTTATGCGTTGAATTAACTTTCTGGAATGCTGGAATGTTTTAACACTATAGAATGTTCCCATCAAAAGTTGTGGAGGGGGGCTTTCTCCCCCTCCTATTAACTCAGAGCCCCGAAAAGCCCATCCTGAATAGGGCTAAGGCATAGCCAATATGTCGGATTTTTGTTAAATGTCATTTTAAGCAGTCCTGTAGTTTGGTTCAACAAAACAAATGAACAGAAATTTGTATGTACGCGGGTGTTAATATAATTAAATTTCAATTAACCTTACCATTGTTATTAATTGATCCTGTTGCTTCGTTATTCTCAACAACACGTACTTGAGTAGTGATGTGCATTCCCGTAATGACATCATCAATTAGTTTCAATTGTTTTTTTAAGTCATCAACTAGATTCGCAAATTTCTTTTCATTTTCAGAAAGCAGCTGATCACAAGAATATTTTAAGCCTTGATATAGCAGTTTATACGCTAGAACATTGTCAGGATCTAAACTTACAGTTTTAAATTTATTAATATCTTCAGCATATTTCAATCCTTTTGCAACATTGACAACATCATTCCAGAAAATATTTGAATCAGCTGCTGTCATTGTGGTCATACTTCCCCAATGGAATAAACGGTTACGAAGAGCAAGAATTTTGACAACTAATGAAGCCAATGTAGTATCTGTAGGATCTAGACGATCTTCTTTCCATTCTCCATTAATTGTTTTAAGACCACTAAATGTTCTGATAAGTAGAACTCTCAATGTGATATCGAATCTTGATGAATCGGTTTTATTATTTGTTGGAAATAATAAGTTATATTGATCTTGTCGTAATATTTGTCTAGTCACTAAGTTATTTATTTTGGATTTATGGTGAGCATCTGATAATGTTGCAAATAAATCTTTTTTATTACGTGGTAAGCCATCATACAATATTGCTTGATATGGTTCTTCACGATGTAGCAACGGCAATAGACATGTTTTATTAATTTCATCGATTGCTGCTGCAATTTTTAACCAATCCTGACTATTCTTTATCGTATTTTCAAGTTTTGTCAAAGACATTCTAAATAGAATACAAATTTTAGAGAATTGACAGGAATATCAAGTGTACAACTTTTGTAAAAAATTACACGTTTTTTTTTTTACAAGAAACCTAGCGAAGGGTGACATTGTCAAAAACAAAAGGTTTATTAGTTTAATTGTTAATAATTTATTTTATAGAGCTGAAAAAGTAAATTTAGCATCACAGGTCACATGGTTACTACAATTGAAGATATTGGCTATTATCCAAAACTTGATCTCAAAATCACAATGGCAACTCTAGTAATACAAAATTCCTAATAAATCAGAAAGTTTTAATGACGTTGACTTGAAACTGTCAGTAAGTATTGAATATGGTCTCTAGATCGTCAAGAAATGGCAACATGACGTCGGAATTTTATGATGTTATATCGTGACTTTTTTCATATTTTTGTTTTCATTATGAAAGTACCAAATTTGTGAACAAAATTTACATTTTCTCTTTTTATTACAGCTAAACGCAACGATAGAAACAATAATAAAAAAAGCAGTAAATATAGCAATGTAATATATAATAAAAAGTTTCAAATTTGTTCATATTCTTCTAGAACATCATGTAGGTTTTACATCTGTCCAGTAGACTTAAGATCTTAGGTCTTTTTGCAAACTCGACAAATTCTGTTGTTCCTAGCAGCCTTAGCAGCCTAGTACCCTAGTTTTACGCAGACTTTTCCTGAAATTAAAACTTCCAGCTGGAAATTACGAATATATCTTCTTTGAACTTCGGAGTGTTTCTTTTTTTTATATAATTTATAAAAGAATGCGAAGACAGAAAACCGTAATTTTCTAGCATGGATTCTCCAAAAAAAAATTCGAAGCGATAATAAGAGACTTAATTGGTTTTTACAAAAGCAATCTTTTTGGCACATCAAAAGAAACTGAATTTGGACAATTATAGCTATAAATAGTGGTCATACGAATCCATCAAAGAATAAAAATCTTACACATACAGATTTCTCTCACAATAAGTTAAAGTCACATAATCACCTTTGGAAAATTTGTAAAATGTCCGCTTTAATCCCATTCAGCTTTTTGGGGCTCTGAATAGATTAATTTAATATTTTCATATAAGCCATTCATTCAAAAGTTATGAGAAAGAGATTTGGCGGAGGGTGCACTTTGTGCAGAGATTTTGACAATTAAAGTTTCTTCATTTTTTCAGTATTTGGCCAAACGTTCACTTCCGATAATCCGATATTCTAATTCCGAACTTATAATTGCCTTCGCGTAAATTGTCACAAATATTTGCACAATGCAGTCGTGGTTTAATCCAATGGAGATATTTAATCGCAAATAGTTGGTTTACATTGCCACGGCCTCCATAATAACCAGCCACAACATAGTTACCTTTGATAAAGGAGATAATGATCATAGAGAAAAGGACCAAAATGGCGTTGGGAGCTCTATTGGAAGAAAAGCAGTGGTAAGACTTTTTATTTTGTTTATTTAGGCACTTATGGCTCAGTTTGGTGTAAAACTTAGCAAAGATTAGCGGAAAATACTAGCGGGAAAAGATTGCGGAAAAAAGGAAATAACTCATTATGGTGGAGTGATCTTGTTTTCAGAAATTTTGCTATAACGACCGTAGAAGTTATGTAAGGTATAATTTGGTCCGAAAATGCGTCTTTAATATTCATTTATTTGATTAGAATAGTAAACAAAATGGAAAAGAGAAAAAACAATATGCAAAAATAAAAATAAAATCCAATCATCGTATATGCGCCTTTAAGAACTAAGGATACATAGTTATTGAACAAGTAATAAACAATGGAAAAGAAGAAAATGTGTAGAAAAATAAAATAAAATCGTGTATGTGTTCTTTAATTCTGGGGGTGTGGCGAATGGATTACAAATAAATAATAAACATTCCTTCACTTCAAAATAAATGTAAGGAAAGTAAGTGTTAATGCCGTGTTTTTTAATATTTGGGCAAGAAATGTCCCTTTAGTTGTGGGCTGTGTCCAGCATTCCCAATAGAAATAAAAACTAACTGAAAATAAAAATTAAAAATTAACTAATAAACAAACTAACTAACGAACAAGCAAACAAAACTATCAATCAGATAACGCTTTTATAGTGAACTTTGTGAAAATATAATGGAAAAAGTGAAATTCGTGCAAAAATTTGCAATTTTAACTTGGACAAAAAGCCTCAAACTTTGATCAGCAAGTCGAATGGCACGATAATTCGAATTTATTCCAAGAGCCTGGATACTAGACTAGGAGCAGCAAAATTTTTGTAAAATTCGAGAGCGCGGCAAAGCCGGAATGAAAAATTACCATACGAGCACACACAAGAGCGAGCCAGCCCGGTTAATCGGGCCAGCTCACCTATATTGAAATGAAAGTACTATAATAGTATGCACGGACGAAATGTCAATTTCTATTGTTTCAATTACATTGTTATAAAGTTGAAAGCCAAAAACATGTAAACGTCATAGCAAATACGACTATTCATCCCGTTTCGGCAGGATGAAATTCTATCATATGAATGCGGGCTGACAAACATCTCGGCAAGGCGAGCCAGCCCGGTTTCATATGAACAGGCCCTACAAGTTCGGAACCACTGGGATAAATCTATTGTCATGAATAAAGCAGGGGTTGAAATAACTGCCGGTCATCACTGTGGAAGAGAGATTTTTTCAGAATATTTTCAGCCAATTTGTCCGAAATATCTCTCCTCCACAGTAATGACCGGCAGTTATTTCAACCCCTGTAAAAGGCATAATGTTTTGTGAGATTGGAAGAGTTGAAAAGAAGGTACGTGCTAATCAAACGAAAATGAAGAAAATACAACTAAGATTCGACAAGAGTCATTTGAGTTTGATTGCCCCACACTCTTCCCTACACAATCAAGAATGTCTTTTGACTCTATTTTTTCCACTGTTCTCCTTATTTTTCTAATCAAGAAGAGTAAAGTGGAGATAACAGAGGAGTAAGAGCCACAATACTGTAATAAAGTAATACCTTTCTACTGCTGTTCTAAACCAGAACAATGTGTGATAACTTTCTTTTTACGGACACGTTCAGCTTTTTCTACCCCTACATTAATTGGACTTTCCCTTTTAGCAGTTCACATGATGGATTATCTGTTTACATGATGGATATCATAAAATTATATTAGCTATGGAAAGCTTATGACACACGCTGAGAAAACTACTTTTCGCACATACAAATTTAAAAAAGCAGAAAGTTTTATTTATTTATTTATTTATTCTTTATTTAGAGTTGGATAATATACAATAGTGCGTAAATATACTAGTATAAACTACACTAATTCAGTCCAACTAAACAGATTAAAAAATTATGTGGTAAAAACAAAAAAACAAAAATCCTAGTTTAATAATAAAGTAAAAGAAAAAACGATTTAACTATAACAACATAATTTAAAAAATTTAGAAAATCTATTGGCGATGAATTAAATTTATTCACTAAAAAAATCGATCAAAATCTGTGGATGAGACCAGTTAAATTTGGCTTAACCCTATGACATAGCTTATCTTGGGTATGGAATTCATATTTTACATGAGTATAATGTTTTGTTGCAACTAATAGGGTTAAGTTTAAGTATTCTTACCAAATAATATTATTGTTTCTACTGCGCATATAGATTCTTGTTGTTTGTTGTTCATGTAAATATAACCTTACGGTGGTATTTTAAAGTATGGACATAATGAATCTATTTTCGTCTTTTTATCATTAAGTAAACTTTAAATAAACTTTTTAAATTCATGACAACTTTGAACATAGATTTATTTTACTCAATAATATCAACAAATCCTTTTAACAGCTTTAATAACCCTGTAGTAAATTGCAGAATATATCCCAGTATAATATACAACTGAGTTTATTTATTCAATCTCGCTAAAGGCAGAGCTTATTTGAAATACCATAGTCATAAGGTTCTTGTGACTATGGAGATTGTAGAAATACTTCATTCCCGGGCAATTTTGCTAGGAAGATACATACGCAATTAAACTGAAGCCTGGGAATGAAATTTATGCCACTAAAAAGGTAGGAGGTAATGTTTGTATTTGTTTTCACCAAAAAACAACATTTTCACCCCGTAATACTTGCGACGAAGCTGCGACGAACCGAAAGTGAAAGGGGGTAATAAAAAATAAACAAACTAAGGAATGCCAGAACTACTCCCTGTTTACGCAGTAATATTTAGGGAAGCAAATGCGAGACGAAGGGAGCGCATCGACATAAGACATAGCTGAGCGCACGAAAAAAAATTAAAACATAAATTTTGTTCGAGTATAAATTTTGTTCGAGTCAAACAAGTCGACAGAGTATCTCAACTGCACTTTGGTTAATAAAGGCTTCGTCGCGCGACTAAGCCGACGAACCCTCTATCCGCCCCTGCACTCCAATTCAATGTCCCTATACTATAACAGAGGATAATCTAGCAAACATTGAACGATTACGAGAAATATTCCACTATTGGTATTTAAAAGAAAGCAGGACTATATTTAGAGAAATAATGGAAGAATTTATTCCGAAAGTATGAAGGCTGGTTTATATTGGGTGAAAGACTCTGCCATCTTCCATTGATAGAGATTGACGTCACTTAACGAGTGATGTCGGTTTGCTCCAATGGAATGTGCTCTTTTGACTTTCGCGTGGCGCTTTGTTGCCTAGTGGAAATCAGGCTTAATTGTACCATTTTTTTTTTTGGTGAAAACAAAATATATTATTATTATTATTGTTATTATACAAATGTAAAATGTAAAATAAAATTGCATTTTCAAGCTGCTTATGATATCGAGTACAAGCCTTATTTTTTTATAAACGACCACTTGTTTAACATTTCCACTATCCTGAAACATTGCTTACTATTAATCGCTTAATAAAACCGATTGAAATATTGTATAATAGCAATCAATTCTATGATCTGGAGTGTTATCTACTAATAAGGTCCAACTTGTAGTGTTCTTGTTCTACTGACATCTCTTTTGAGAAGGGCTTTCATCTGGAGCATGTTAGCATTGAAAAACACCTTTATAATAATATTGTCATAAGGAAGCCACCATAAATCTAAGCCTAAGCAGTTGCTTTCTTAACAGTAGGTAGATTTCTGGTAAAATGTGAGCCTTGGTTGCCTATACACTTGTTGCTTATAGTAAGATAAAATTTCAAATGGACTTCAGTAGACAGTTATTTCAGAAAAATTATAAAAGCGATTTTGTACCTTTAACTATTTACTGTCAGATTATTGGTTACTTACAAAATGGTTGCTTATAAAAAAGAGTGTGCTTGTATTTATTTTAAGTTTTATTTGTCATAAAATTTGTCTTACAGTTTAGGGAATAAACCTATATAATATGATGAGGATGGTTCAACCATATTAACATCCTAAATAGTATATGCGATGAAGGTTCAACCATATAAGTTTTCTCGTAAGAAATCCATCAATGCAAGTAGGTATTTCACAGCTAATATTCTTCTGCAACATCGGGTAGAAAGTATGAGCTTCGCAGAGAATAATAATTGATCGCTGTATGAATATAAATGCTTAAAATACATTCAATAGGCCTTTTCACAAAACAATGAAAGGTCTATTAGATTCCATGACTTCAGTGAATCATATAAATACATATCCTACTTTCCATATGAATGAGAACATATCAAACAAAGCTAGGGGGTCGGTGCAGCGAAGAGTATTGAGTCAATGATCGATCATCGTTGGCACGTCGCCCCGTCTATGAAGATACTTTTATTACGAATCATACTTATTTGCTTTTATTTCGATCATTGCAACCAATGTATATCAAATATTTGATTCATATTGTACCGGATTAATTTGTTCATCCATAGGACTTGCTACCGAATCATTTAGCTCGTCAACTTTTTCTTTAACCTCCTCCGGTGGTTCTTCTTTAATTTGTTTGTATACCGGTCTTAATGAAGCCCTAGATAATCCCCAAAATTTTGATGGGTTTAGTCCTTTTTTTGCTGCAGTAAATTTCCATCCCATATGGCGGTGGCAATCTTTACACGATGCAACAGTCCAAGCATAGCTAACACATAGAAAGAAAATAAGACGTAAACGTTGATTGACACTAGGCGAAAAATTCCGTGCAAAAGCCAAAGGAACGCATTTCATTTGTAGAAATTGACATCACACATCATGTGACGTCATTTCTTTAGATGTAGAGTTCCGCTTAAATTTATAACACTAATTAATTCTACGCATTTAGTTAAAGGCAGTTTTCAGGTAAAGCTACATAATATATTTTACTCGGGGTCTGAGGTCTGAGTATGGGATTTGGTTCTCCTATTAAACCTCTGGGTCCAGTTGTTCGAAAGCCGATTAGTTTAGATTTTCTTTTCACGTTATCTGATTGGTAGAAAGTAGTTTTAATCCGGGGTTAATCCTAGATTAGCGTTAATCGGCTTTCGAACAACTGGGTCCTGAACTATAGTGATAATTAACACAATCATAACCCAGATATTATAATGCATAAATTTATTTGCTGTTGTCAGCAATATTGCAATGGTGCCATGAATCCTGAAAGGCAAAACATGACACAAAGAAATTTAAATATCATTGTATCATTGTTCTATATAGATAAGTTATCAATTGTTTCATTGTTCTATATAGATAAGTTATCAATTGTTATATTGTTCTATATAGATAAGTTATCAATTGTTTTATTGTTCTATATAGATAAGTTATCAATTGTTTTATTGTTCTATATAGATAAGTTATCAATTGTTTCATTGTTCTATATAGATAAGTTATCAATTGTTTTATTGTTCTATATAGACAAGTTATCAATTGTTTCATTGTTCCATAGACAAGTTATCAATTGTTTCATTGTTCTATATAGACAAGTTATCAATTGTTTCATTGTTCTATATAGATAAGTTGCCAAATGTGTGCATTTTTAGACTTCCACACATGCTAATATCGGAAAAATGTACTTCAAAATAGAACGATAAGAAAATAAACCAGAACGTTTCAGTTATGTGGAAGTTATTTTAGAAAAGCCGGGAGAGGGGAAAAATATCACTTACCCTGGAAACCAACTATATTGTGTTGATGCTCTTCCAGTCAATGATAGATTTTTTGCTTTATAAAACGTGACAGTTTCATGAACGTAGCCACCAGGATTTACATAGGCGGCTACTGGACCTTTACGCGATAAACTAAAACAATAATTAGGTGTTATACGGTGTTTTGTCAACAAACTTGCAATTGATTGGTTTCTTCGGTACAAATATGCCAATCAAATGCAAGATCGTTGACAAGATATACTTCTTTACGAATTTTAAATGAAGACATTGCATTGGTTGAAAGCGCAGGTGACGTCACTTTCAACCAATGTAATGGCCTGATTTAGAATTTGAGCAAACATTCTTTATTTTTTGAAATAACAAATTATCACTACAAACAATCTAAATAGTTACTCTGCAGTAGTGAATAAACGGGGGGTGGGGTTGGTTGGAAATTTTTTCGAAGTTTCTTAAGCGGGGGGATGAGGAGGGCGCGTTGGAAAAAGCGGGGATTGGCAAGTTTCTATATTACTAAATAAACATGAACATAATGGCACTAACGTGTATTTTAGCTTTGTAGCAAGTTGACTGTTTTTTATGCTATTATTGATTTCCTAAAAGTTAATACGCGGGGAGGAAGGGGGGGGGGGGGGGATAAGCGTCCCCCTCCTCTTGTTTATTTGATGTATACCTAAATACCTAAATAGATGATTTTTGTCAGCAATAACAGCTTCACATTCAACACAAGCTAACGTCGTTGCACACTAGAAAAATCATATGCTATAGTCAAAATAATATAAGTGGAGAAGAGAGTTATTCTAAGGAACCTGTAATATATTGGCGTATAAAACAATAGCAGACTAGTTGACTCTTATCTAAAATAACAACTAAACTTTTACAAGTAGAAAGTATCTGCGTAGAAGAGTTATGAGTCACTTCAAATTGAATTGTTTCTTCCTGAGGAAATACGAATATCATTCAGTGGTCGCAATAACAACAAATAAACACTGTGAAGGAGTGATTTTTGGAAAATTCCTCCTCCACAGTGATTATTTACTCTTATTTGGTGCCAAGATCCCGTTTATCTACTAACCTTATTCATGATGTCAATTTGTCTTCGCATTCTTAATGAAGCGGAATCAATTTCTAATAGCTCAATTTTCATCTCATTTGTCAATGGAAGATTTGCGGTTATCCAATGTGAAAATTCTAGAGTAGAAAGTTCAAAGCATTCATGTCTTATGAATTGAATAACAAATAACATGAAAGACAAGTGAATCATGAAAGGTCGAGCACAATAATGGTCACTGTGGAAAAGACAAGTGAACCATGGAAGGTCGAGCACAACAATGGTCACTGTGGAAAAGAGAGTTTTGAGTATAGCTTAAGGCTTTGTTGCCTGAAGCTATGTTTACAAATGACTTCTCCATAGTGGTTATTTGCTCTTATTTCGAGCACTGCGCAATCGAAAGTAATTTACAATGGACTGATTCCTTGTAAGATAATTTATAGTATTGATATGAAAACTGAGCAGACGGAGCCACGTCCACAAGCGAAATTTTTATAACAGCAAAAGAACCGAGACCCTGGCACATGAGGAAAAAAGGAGATGAGACCTGCCAAAAGCTTAGGCAGGAGGACAATAGGAAGTAGTAAATAGAAAATTAGGACCCCTGGCACCGGAAAGAGCAAGATGAAACTGACATGAGACGCTTGCACAGGCAAGAATTTGATGGTAAGGAATCTACAATCCCTCACTTTAATTATGAGACGTTTTTGAATTTTAGCAAGCAATATACACCACAAGCAAAACGCAACTGCTTAAAATGACCACTAGACGTCCCTTGAGGTTTATCTCAAGTGTTTATCCAAGTAGACTTAAGACTTAGGAGCTTAGGATCTTAGGACTTTTTAGAAACTCGCCAGATTTTGTTGCTTCTAGCAGCCTAGTACCCAGGCTCTTTGCTCAAAAGCGAATTTCCTTGCAGTTCGTCTTGCTAATCGAAATTTAAGTCTTTTTGCCTAATTTAAAATTCGGAATTTTTGCACAAATTCCACCTTGTCTCAAATATTTACGTGAGAGATTGCAGTTATAAAATTAATACTTTCTTTAAAAAATAATATTTTCTTGTTCTAAAATTAGTACTTTTATATTTTCATTTAAATATTGTACTTTCCCACACAGCCATATAGATTAATGCTTTATGATTTTTGCGATTTTTATACAACTTTCTACGACTTATTTTATAAAACTATGGTTAGACCTTGGTCTATACGTCACAAGCACATGACAGAGATTTGATGTCCCATCACTATTTAACTCGCGGGAAAGCTATAAAAATCGCAACTGGCAATAACAACAGCACACAGCACTAACAACTTTCATGTTTCCTCCTGACCTCGACAAGTGACTCTTGAAACGCTGGATGAGGCGTTATGTTATAACTTATGCATTGATAGACTTGAGACTTTTGTTCGAAATGAGGTTAATCCTCATAGAGCTGAAAAGAAGGATGGTAAACGGGGACGGCCAAAAGTTATTATAAACGACGAAAAGTTATCCAGCTTACGTACTATTGAAATGTCTTGGGACCAAATTGCAGAAATAATTGGGATAAGCTATCGAACACTCAACCGTCACCGCAAGGCTTCAAATATTGTCCACAAAACATATTCAGACATAGCTGATGAGCTTTTGGATCAAACAGTGTTATCCATACTAACGAGAAGTCTTAACTCTAGGATTTACAATCACGGTCACGACCACCTGGAACTTACAATCACGATCATATGACCACTTGGGACTTACAATCATGGTCATTGATATCGTGGAAAATGTGAATTCGTGCTAAATTTTGAAAATTCAATTTTGACAAAAAGTAATGAGTGCATTATTTCAGCGAAAGTACTAAAACTAAAGGGAAAAAGAACTATTTGAAGGATAAAGTTTTACTTTTTTGCA
>JAULBZ010001683.1:0-21143 GCA_032360805.1 Neoturris breviconis | reverse complement strand
TTATATCTGTGCTTTTCTAACAAAAGTGAAAGTTCAATTCAAACTTCCACCAGATAGCTTCGAACTCTCTTCTCTTCGTTTCGCACAGAGACTGGAAAAGGCACGTTGTATTAGAACTTAGAATTCGCACTGACTGAACAAACAAAACACTCGCCAAGTTTTGGTGCGTATTTTGAAGCCAACTCGACCAGAATTAATGCCTCGATTTAACTTACTGGTATCAGGTTTTAACACGGTCTTTGACTAAAGATTTGTAGCCTGAGTTCCCTGCAATCAATAGCACTAAATTTGTTACTATATTTATTCATACTGGAATCAGGCTAAAATTACTTTTGTCCAGGATCATCATAATCCACCACGACTAAACCAATATCTGCTCTCGCTCCGCGCGCGCAGATAATCAGAACGTAAGATTATCACAGACAACTTGTAACATTCTAACCGATTAAAAGATTTGTTTTTAGACAAAACATAAGGATCTCAACCTCACCTTTACAATAAATGATGTATAGCTACTCTTAAAACAATTTATGACGAATATAGTAAATTAGGTTAGCCGCAATTTTGGTGCATTTATAAATCAGATCGGGATTGTGAAATACGGAACAGGAGATTGATTTTAATTTTTAATATGTTTTTCGCATCCAACAAATGAACTCTCGAATATCGTCCTATACCAATATCGTTTCTATTATCAATATCGTTTCTATGAATTTGGCAATTAAAAAAGAAGCTGGAAATAATTTCCAAATTCGACTTCTGTTTCTTTCTTTTCTCACTCTTACTGGGAAATCACTTCTCTCACGCCATATGCGAAAGAAAATAATTAGCAAAACAATGTATAAATTACATGCTTTATATTTTACAGAACACAAAATGTATCCATGTACAAGAACACCAATATTTACACATAAAAATCAAATATTATATTATATTATACCGTTTTAATATTTTCTCGTGAAAATATCCGAAGAGGTCCAAAACAATGCGTACAATAAGAAAAAACAAATAATAACTGTGGAGGAGGGTTTTTTAGTTTTTTTAGCATAGTTTTAAGCTCCTGAAGATGTACTAAAAAAATTAACTCCTCATTTGTTCATATTTAGGCTCTGAAACAATAGCGAAGACTTTTAAAGTACCCCCCAATGGGCAAAAACTTATTCAAAGTCCGCAGCAAAAACGCTAGAACAACGTCGGACATTATAGTGTCTTTACTGCTGACTTTTAACAAGTATGATTTAGAGATCCAAAAAGGTATGTACGATGACGAAGAAGGGTGAAATGTCAACGACATTGCAATTGATTGGTTTAATCGATACGAAATAACCAATCAAGTGCAAGATAGTTGACTCAGTACTCTTCGCCACAGATTCTTCCAAAAAGAACTTACTTTTCGCATATCAACACTCACATCTTCAACTAATATCGCGCATACGTTTCCAATAAAATCTCAATAGCTCTAAGCTGCTATATAAATATCTCGCACCTGAATATTTTCTCTTTTGTGTTGAGAATTAAAAACTCTAAAGATTAATGAAACTTCAGTGTGATAATAGAAGAATGAAAAAAAAAATATATATAATGAAAACTTTTCACAATTCTTACTTTTACAATAGAAAAGTACGTTTTCTAAAAAGAGAATTGAAAAGCTTTAATTTCACCTAAACACAAATGTCTTCACAAGAAATCGACGCGCATAAACTAGCCTGTACTCCAAACTCGACGTCTGGCGAGAAAACGCGGGAATTTTTTGCCGCGGGAAGGGTCTGCGGGACAGGCTAGCATAAACCTGTTAAGGCGAATTTCTACTAGACGATAAATTCGCTGCGAAAGTCAAAATAAGACATTCCATTGGTAGAAATTGACATTATCCATCACGTGACGTCAATTTCTACCAATGAAATGTATTTTTTTTTGGCTTTCGCAGCGATTTGTTCGCCTTGTAGAAATTAACCAATACGAATAACCAGTGCTCGAAATAAGAACAAATAATCACCCCAGAGGAGGGATTTTTGAACATGGTTTCAGGTTTGTAGCCTGAAGCAATAGTCAAATATCTCTCCTTCACAGTGATTATTTACATTTCTTTGAGCGCTGATAAATAAATATATAGACATCAGGCTATGTAGATTTTACTCGAATATTTTGATCCTGTTCTTTACATGAATTGTGATCGAGCATTTTATTCCCTACATGTGAAACAAACTACCTTACCAAACTACCTTTAGGATCTGTGTACAAAATAAAAGCAAATAATCACTACGGAGATAAGATTTTCGAGCATAGATTCAGTCTGTTATATAATTTGACTTTGGCATTTTCCTTACCTTAAAAGATTTATTGAACAAAGGGACCTCATTTACCATGGATGGATATCTTTACAAGGGTTAAAAATAACTGCCGATCATCACTGTGGTACAGATATATTTCAGAATATTTTCAGCAAAATTTTGCTGGAAATATTCTGAAAAATCTCTCCGCCAGCTATTTTAACCTCTACCCGTATTAATGTACGTACGGGTTTGAAATTTTGGATCGTACTCAGAGTGTCCGATAACCCAGTAGGCAAAAAATTGTTCAAAGTCCGCAGTAAAGACGCTAGAACAACGTCGTTTGCTCGCTGGTTGAAGTTTCTTAACAATCTTTCACGGTGTGTATGATTCATCATGCGACGGGAACTCGATTTTCTTTAGCCCATTTCTTCATCGTCCTAATGATATATTCCACTTGGGGATTGGCTGTATTTCGCAAAAGTTGAAGTACGTCACGTAATGTTTCCCTAGGAAAATGAAAATATTTATTTCCCAGCCAGCAAAAATCTGTTCAAAGTCTTTACTGTGGACTTTGAACAAGTTCCTGCTCATTGGGTATAAACTTATATTTCTGGAAATTTATAAAATATTCTCCATGCCAGAACAATAAACACGACAGAAAGGCCCGTACAGCTTCATATACAAACTGTGCATTGCCATATATGGTAATACACAGTCCATATATGGAGATATACGTGTCCGTATTCGGTAGTCTTTCACACTGTGATATATTTACCTTGGTTCATGTCCTGCTATAATCATTTGAAATATACCCACGCATGCGCCTCTTTTACCTTCCCAGTATTCAGGGTTGGGATCCAATCTCTCCAAAACATCAAATGATTTTGCTGCATAATAGAATTGACCCATCTATAAAAAAATGCTTGTAATATATCTCATTTCCTAGCGAGTAAAAACTTGTTCAAAGTCAGCAGTAAAGACGGCGGGCGAGTATATTCTAAACCGTGCTAACATGATGATACGGTTTACACAAGGTCGCCAACATACATTAATTGTTTATACGATCGTACCATATACGTACCCACAATGGGTAACAATGTGATCGAAAAAACACTCGAAAAACATTCAAAATTTCAACAGCAACAAAAAACGTAGATATTGATAATCATGTTAGCGAACCAGTATAAACCGTGCCAACATTAAAATAATTGTTAAAATGTTGGATGGTCAATATTTTTGGACGTGTTCAAATCAACCTCGTTCCCGGGGCTATTTGCCTTTGTGAACTGAAAAGGCAAGAAGCCCTAGGAACGAGGTTGTGTTCAAATATGTTCACCAGTATTTTTTCAAGACTGTGCTATACAAATCGTACAGACATGTTGACCAACATATGTTGGCACGGTTTGTACGGTTTTAAAATATTTTTAAAGTATACCCTACAGTACAGGATACTCTAAAAAGCCTTCGGCAAGACCTTTCAAACTATCAGTAGTGATACACATACAATGTGTGACCAAGGAAGTTTATTGATAGAACTGTTGCAAGTGAAAGGAATATTACCTTGTAGCAATCATTTGCGATGAGTTGTAACAAGCTAAACGATTCTGATGACGTTTCCATTTTTAAATACAACTCCCATGCTAACCGTGCTTTCCGATTCATTATATCTAGAAAATAAATTTCGGGAATCGAAGCTAAGAGTCAACTCAAAATTTCGTGTCGGAATTAAATTGTCTTGATAGATCTAAAAAACTAAATTTAAATTTGGACACCTGTGGAAGAGTGTTTTTGAGCACAATTTCATCTTTTGATGTCCAACTATTATCTTGAGGCTTGTTGCAATTGGAGAAAACAATAGTAAGATTGTTTACTCATACCCTTCTCTGTAAATTTAATATTTGAGACAGTTCATTACAAAAAGCTCAGTGGGCAAAAACCTGTTACAAGTCAGCAGCAAAAACGCAACCTCGTTCCCAGGGCTTCTTGCCTTTTTGAACACGGAAGAGCGCCGCTTTTCCGTGTTCGAAAAGGCAAGAAGCCCTGGGAACGAGGTTGGCAAAAAAACTGAATTAACAAGTTTTTGTCTATTAGGTGTAACGACTATTTTAATGCTGTGGTGGTAATTTTGAACATTTTTATCAATAAATGACAGTCTGATTTTTAAACTTTCATGTAGCCTCAGGTTTCAATATTCCAATTATCCCCGAATTTATGAAAACTGAAACCTAGGACTCTAGTCAAATTTTCATGCAAAAAAATCACGCTCAAAAAGATTTTTGATGAAAATAAATAAAATTTTCTAATCAATAGCAAAGACATGAAATATCAGATGCAATACAATAACGCTTTCCATTTTTAATTTATTTTCATATTTCCATTTAGGAGCTCATTTAAAATACTTACAACATCTAGCAAGCCAACTGATAAAAATATATTCATTTTTGATCTTCTCGCTTTGAATTAATAACAACACCTAAATAAAGTTAGATTTCATTAGAATTGCTCGAAATAAACACTATGGAGGAGGATGCCCAAAAAGCACTCCTCCGCAGTGATTATTTGCTCTTACTTCGACCACTGATAATAGCAAATAATAACTGCTAGACAAACTTCGTAACCTGAAGCTATGCCCCAAAATCACTCCTCCACAATGATATTTGCTCTTTTGGTAGTTTCGTGAGAAAACAGGACAATATCGTTGTAGTGTGGATGCAGCCTAAGACCGTTAACTCAATCCTCAAAATAAGATCAAATAACCACTGTATAGGAGCAATATTCAGTATATTCAGTATATTATACCAACGTATTATGTATACTATTATTTACATCATAATTTATTTTTATGCTACAGCTTTGTATTTTACCGACCAGAAAAATGTAATTTACAGACCAGAACTATGTAATTTACAGACCAGAATAATGTAGTAAACTGCTTTTTAAATTATTAAGCATGATGTCATAATAATAAGATCATATGACTAAGGATAGGATGTTTTTATTTTATAAAGTACCTTCTATTTTTTTTAGTCCAAATAAGTAGGACTATAACTAGGTTGAATATCATTCCATCCCGTAGTCACGTTATAATAGACAAACACACTCAAATGTTGCTTATTTTTAACACGTGTCCCAGATATGACATCATAATTAGGTCATGTGATTAAATATTTAAATTTTTTGTCTAGTTATCATCAGTATAGATAGAACTATAACTGGAACAGTTTCATACATCATAATATGTAGTTTGCAAGATCTTAGTGGGACCATACTGCCCCCTCATGACTACAAGGGTTTAAAAAGCCCAAGCTTAATAGGGTTATATCATTTCCTTGATAGATACACAGAATTGTAGCTAAATCATTTATGAAATTTAAATTTTGAAAGATCTCTTTTCATCTTAAAGTCTGTACATTACTTATTCAGTATGTTTTACGCTAAATATATTCTAAAACATCACTCTGCCAGCAAAAACCTGCTCAAAGTCAGAAAAATAATTTTGCTGACTTTGAACAGGTTTTTGCCGGCTGGGCATACCTCTTCTGCTTCTTTATAATTGCCAGTTGAAGCCTTCGCTTGCGCATAATTAAAATTGAATGAGTCATCATTATAGAAGTAACTTTTTATAGAATTGAAATATATTAACACATCTTCAAATTGCTTTAGTAAAAAGAAACATGAAGCCATACATTGTCGACCATGAATCGTATCTAAATACAAACACAAACAACTCAAAATTATGATATTCAATATGTGATGAAACTCGGTTTCCACCAGGCGGAAGAATTTGTGCGAAAGTCAAAATAAATCATCCAATTGGTAGAAATTGAAGTCACAAGCCATGAAAATTTCTACCAATGGAATGTCTTATTTTGGCTTTTGCAGAAAATTTTACGCCTAGTAGAAATCTACCTTTATAATGGTAAGCAACTAATTTTAGAGATAATATCTGATAAAAATTGCTGAAAAGATGTAATTTTGGTGTTGATTAGATATTTTGTGTCCATTTGGAAAAGAGAAAACCAGAATTATCCTGCTGAGAAAATGGTGAAGTATGTAACAATACGAAAGATTATCCATTTTTGAAGATCAAATAGTATAAATAAAAGATTTTATGAAACCTTAGGTAAGGGCTTTTGTGCTTTAGAGCAGGAAGGGAAAATCAAACCAGAGGTTCAACACAGTTCTTGTAATGTGCCATTTGTAAATGGTTATCTGGACAGGAAACAAGTCTACTATGATACAAAGAAACGAATTAAAAGGTCATAAATAAAAATTACCTACCACATTCGCTAGCTGATCCTCCAACTAATTGGAAATATTGCTGTGCAATCTTCAAATGTTCACGCTGAAACATAAGGGTTTTTTTTAGATCAATCGCTCATAATTTTAAAAAAAAATTAACAATTCCAATATAAAGTTCATGATCCTCAAATTATTTTATCCGTAATAATTTGCAAATAATAAATTGGAAAAAGCAAAAACAGGATAATTTCGGTCAAATAATAATTAGTACTCTCCTCCACAGATACTAAATCAGCCATACTTGGATCTGTTTTCATTACTTTCCTACAATTGGAAGGGACCATCTCAAAATATAAATGCACAGCAAAGAGTACTGGGTCAAAAATCTTTCAACAATCCAAGCTTGTTTATGTTGACTCTTCTGTGAAGTTTAGTATTCAATAAATTCATCAGATATTAAACATAGTTTCTTTAAATCTGCGAAAAAAAGTACTGAGTCATGCCGAAGAAACCAATCCATTCCAAGCTCATTGACATTAAACACCTTTCTGTGCAGTTTCATCCTTAATTTATTTCTTCAAGTGACGATGAAGAGTGTAAAGTCAACGAGCTTGAAATTGATTGGTTTCTTTGATACGAAGAAACCAATTAGATGCAAGGCCATTGATTCAGTGCTCTTCTCTGCAAACGAATTTTGGAGATTATCCCTTATAGGACACAATTGTAAAAACTTTATATATACATACAGATCCTTGATCTTGTCCAAGAGTTGCATTAACAACGCCTTTTAAAATGTATTCATTAGGTGATGTTGGTTCGACATCTTTTATTAAATTGTATGCTTCCTGGATATCATCTAAGCATGAAATAAAACATCGTGTAAATGTCAGGTGTAAATAACTGCCGGTCATCACTGTGGAGATATTTTTCAGCTTCAGTCAATTTGACAGATAATATTCTAAAAGATCTCTCCTTTGTAGTGATAACTAGCAGTTATTTTAACCCTTGAATATTCGTTTAACTATGGCAATAGAGGTTTTCTTAATCTCCATGCATCTTTTTATTATGTTATGTATGTTTTACTGACAATTCAAGGTCTAAAAACAGCAGGTTCATAATGTATCAATTAAAGAAGCACAGTATGAGAAATGTAAACTTAACTAAGACCAATTGAAATATGATTCTCCATTTGCATTACAAAATGAGTATTAAAATATGTAGGTAACATTATGCAAAATACCAATGTATAGCTATTTAAAAGGCTGTAAGTAACAAAAGCTAATAAGTACCTTGTCGAAGATAGTAGACAACCTATTGATATAAAATTGAAGTAATCAGATGTCAAATTAAGAGCAAATTACCACTGCAGAGAGGAGGGATTTTTAAGCTCTAAGACTACTCCTCCACAGTGGTAATTCGCTCTTATGTTGATCACTGCAAAATTGAAGAAATTACATCAATCAGCAGTGAATATCGTGGACCTCAAAATAACTTTTCAACTGAAAATTGTACTCGAAAACACTCCTCTACAGCTGTTGTTTAACAGTTATTTTGAGGCTAGATATTGCAAGAGTTTTGGACTAAGAAAAAGTTCAAAGAGTTTTAACTTGAATTTCTAACTCAAACCGTCAAAATTATTGATGGGCTAATTGCGGCGTCAGTATATATTTGATTCCTTTTACATCGGCATTTCCCTGTGGAGGAGCATCTTTAGAGACTTATTTGCAGCCTCAAATTAGCCTCTACAGAGGAATGCCGTTGTGAATTTAGAAGCCAGAAATGTCACCTCTACACCCATTCATCTCTCATGAAATTTCGGTAACCAAAAATTTCAAAGGTTTTCATAGTTTACAAACACACTGCAATACTAAATAAATGATGCTTAAAATTACATAACATACCAAGTTTAACCTAGCTTCCGGCAAAGCATCCAGTAGAGGTGGTAGTACTTGCAATGCGGCTTCACCACTGCGAAATACAACCTATACGTTAATTATAGATTGTATATAAAAAAGCAAATAACATTAACCATATAATATGGAACACTTTTTATTACTACCAAGAAGGGTGTTCAGTGAAAGATCTTGCAATTGGAAGATTGTTGATTCAGCACTCTTTTCTGTAAATTTTATTTTTGTGAGAGTAATTTACTGAAAAAGTTAATAATTCTTGTAATGCTACAACACCAAGACCAACAACACTTGCACGAAAAATGGACAACATAAACTTCTTTTAATGATCTGAATGGAAAGGGCAGACGCAAAATATCTAATAACGATCTTACTAAATTATGTTTAATTAAATCTTTTGCATAATTAAATGACGGACTTGTTATTTCTTGTAACGATTTCAGTTCAGCCTATAAAAGACAAAATAAATTAAAGGCAAACTCGCAACTTCAAGGGACCGTCTCCAAAATTCGTTCTCAGGGGAAGTGTGCTGAATCAATGATCTTGCAATTGATTGGTTTCTTTAATAATCAATTGCAAGCTCATTGACTTAACACTCCTCATTGTAGATAATGTTTTTTCAAATTTATTGATTTTGACTACTTTCTGCTAAAATATCTGCTTATTGAAACGAATTTTGGAGATGGCTCCTAAAGCTTTCAAATTTTCAAATCACAATCTTTTAAATAATTGTTAATAATTGTTTATTCCTTATAACCAGCCGAAATCAGACAAATGACACGGGAATGAAAAGAAAATTAAAATACCTTCAAAAAAAATAGTTTGAGGGGACAGGCAAAAATGTAAGCTAACAACACTGGTGAAGGATCAAATTTGAAGACTAAGTTTGCATTGACCATGTCTGAACATCACCTGTGGAGGAGTATTACAAGAAAGGTTTGCTTTGTGTAGTATATGGAACACACAATATACACAGTGGGATACAGTTGCAAATATTACTTTTTCCAGACCAAGATATTTTTTTATATTGTAGCATGAATTTAAAACCCTTGACGCATAATTCAAAGGTATTAGTATGAAGGGAAACAATTGTACATACACGATGCATCATTAGTTTATAACATTTATTCATACTAAAACTAATTTTATCCAGTGAATAGTTGGGTCTGGATAGTATATTTATATATATATATATATATATATATATATGTTCTGTTCAATGAACTGGAATACATACCTCAGCAGCTTTACCATTATAAAGTTTGAAATGATTACATGCTTTGAGATTTATTGCAATCGCACTAGAAAATAAAAGAAGACTATTTTATAACTATACTATCAAAAAATGGAGTTCATGCATGTCTTTAACTTGAAAAAACCTTTATAAGGGACCACTGTGCTCAAAATGTAAACAATTATCACCATGGTTTGAAGTTATTCTTAAAAATTAATCCTTCACAGTGATTTTAAGTCCAGCACTGTCACTTCAAAGTAACAGGTGTTACATCAATGGAGTGTAAATAACATTTGTGGTGAAGAAGATGGAGTCAAATAATCATCATAAAAATGAACGACGTAAATTTATTAATATAACACCAAAGAGTTTCAAAGCTGTTTTCGAAAAGGTGGTTCCTCTCTACTCTTTGCAAATACCATATAAAAGTAAAGTTTTGTATAGCTAGTCCATTTAACACATCAATCTTTATGGTTTATTCGATTAATAACAAAAAGTTGTAACAAAACAATGTCATAAACTTAAGAGCCATCTCCAAAATTCGTTTCAATGGAACCAATTAATCGCAAGATCATTGATTCAGCACCCTTCCCCTGGGAACAAATTTTGGAGATAGTTACTTACCTATCAGGGTGATGTTGAAGATAAACTGATAGAACTTCCTGAAAAATGAAAATTTGAATTGAAAATTCAATTTGCGTTTGATCGAACAAAAGATTAACATGAAATCCACCAATCCATCAATTTCATATTTTAGTCCAAGTGTTTGCTCTCAGTTTCCTTCAGCAATTGATAATTGAAATAATATGGCAAGAGATACTTTGAAGTCCTGAGAACAAAGAAACTGACAATCTAGTCTGACAATGTTATGGTTCAATTTACTTTTTACCCAAGATAAATATGAATCTAAAATCTCTTATCTTTTCCCTAGAACTATTTTATAGGGAAGCCTATTCATTGGTTCCAGACAGACATTCTGGTAATAATATGATTGGTTTAAATTTTTAAATAGTTAACCCATTCCAATTGTCATGGCATTATTTAATATTTATAGCACAGGAATTTAACAATGAATAATCAAATTATGTATTATAGAAATTTATTATTTCTTCTCATTTGAGGATTACAGTGCTATATAGCGTAGTGGGTTCGAGCATCGGTTCTGCAGCCAGTAGGATAAGAGAATATGGCGAACTTATGTCACATTGGCTTCGGCATGCAGTTCTGGGGGATTTTTCCTAAGTTGTTGCTCATTCTCTTTCTCTGTAAAAATTAACAGACAAGTATTGTCAGTTTGGTTTCGCCAGATTACTGGTAATTACAACTTATACTGATAGACTGATAGTCGCCATTTTGTGATTAAAGGTGATGACTGAGCAAGAGTATTATACACTTTAGCTCATGATTTGTGGTCAGGTTAAGCAGTCAGCTCTGGAAACTAAAAACTTGTTCAAAGTCGGCATTATAGAAGCTAGAATATCATCAAACAATGTTGTTCTAGCATCTTTACTACAGACTTTGAACAAGTTCTTGCCCACTGTAAAACCACTCATCCACAATCTTTATTTACTATTAATTCGAGCATTGCGCTCAATTTTCTTCGGCATGAAAATTATTTCAATCCCTGTATATTTCACTCACCTGAGATACATCGAAATAATCAAGTTTATAATAGCAAAGAGCAACATAAACATTCAGTGCCAGAAAATCCCTGAAACAAATAATCAAGTTTATAGTAACGCAAAACTACAAAAAACTCTGAAAATAAAAAAGAACTACTTCTATTAGTTATAACTAGCATTAAAGGAAATCCGAAATTCTTTCAAACAATGGCTTTTAAGGCCATTTTCTACTTTAAAAGAGTTTTTGCAAAACGGAAATGGAACACAGTAATGGAACAGCGATGGAACGGAACATTTTCCCTGGAACAACAACGGGACAATAACTTTCTTGTTGTTATTACAAAAAACAAAAACAATAATTTTATTACTGAAATGTACATGATATTTGATTGGTTAAGAAAATAAATCGTGCTGTTATCACAAAGAAAATACAAATCTTTGAATTTTTGAAATGTACATTATATTTGATTGGTTAAAAAAATAAAAACATTGTTATTTGTTGCGCAGAAAGTAGAAAATTGTTCACTTCTGTTCAATGGAACAGCAACATATTTTCTTCTACGTTGGCATTTTCCGTTCCATTTCCGTTCCGCGTAACATCTTGAACTGTTTGGTATATTACACAATTACTCTTCCCATTAGTATCCTAACCAATTTTTGGTGTAAAAGGAACTCAATGATTATATCTCGCTAAGGAGTTTAAGAATGATGATCATCATACTTCGATCTGAGGTTTAAGGGGAAAGTATAAAAGATTTGCACTCTTCTAACCACTTTATAGTAGTTGTTAATACCTCTCAGGTGGATTGATGCATATCTTGGTCTCGATCATTACTTCCATACTGTGCCCTCACATTCTAAATTATCCCTTTAAGATATTGGTGGGGGCAGGGGTTAAAATAACTGCTGAAAGATCTCTCCAACACAGTGATGACTGGCAGTTATTTTAACCCATGTGAGGTTAATGTAAACATACCTGTTGTCGAGTAATATTCTTTTGTAAATATCAATGGCTTCTTGAAAATGACTTCGTAAATAATGAATTGATGCAAGACTCAACTGAAATATTAAACCAACGCATTATAAGAAGCATAGTGTGTCAGTACACGTATAATAATATAATGATCTCATGAGTGAGATTCAGTTACAACATAGTTCGAATGGTGATAGTGTTCCATTTATCAATGGAAATAAATGATAAAACCAAAATCTGATACATTGACCATCACTATGGAGGAGTGATTTATTAGCAAACTTTGTAACCTGAAGCTCAAAAGATTCACTCCTTAATAGTGATTCAGGATGGAATTAAGATTTTTCATAATAGTCAACAAAACCATTGTAATCACAATAAAAAATTTGAGGGGTAAAAGGGTGATTTCAATTGGTCAATGACTGATGAACTAATTTCCAGTTCTGGTAATTATCTGCTCTTATTTCAGTGTTCGAAATCAACGCAAATAATCTCTGTGGAGGAGTGAATTTTGAGCATAGTTTCAGGCTATAAAGCTAGTTATGCTGTTCAATTGTGCTCAAAAATCCCTCCTCCACAGTGAGTATTTACTCTTATTTCAACCACTACTATTTTGAGCGATATATTTGCGATAACAGTTATTTTTATCAGGACATTACATGTTTACCATGATCTATGGAGCATGAGGTTATGAACAATTTAATGTTCAATATTTGGAAAATATACTAAAAGTGAGAAAGCATCTATGCTACAACATCAATAAAGGTGTCTAGGTTTGAATATGCACTAGGCAAACATAGCTAAAAGGCCATGTAATGTCAATTTCTACCAACAGAATGTCTTCTTTTGGTTTTTGCGCAAAATATTTCGCCAAGTATAAATCCACATTTACCCAAGAGTCGAAATAACTGTCAGATTTCATCTGTGGAGAAGTTTTTAATATTAATTTTTAAGTTAATCAGTAAACACTCTTCCACAGATGATGTCCAATAATTTGAGGCTTGCTTACCTGATCTTCAACAACATCTTGCAACTGTTGATGAAAACTCATTAACTGCTTTTCATTGTTAAACTGAAATACAAACATAAAAGAAATGTGTTCACAAGCTGGATTTTGATTGGATACTCGTGCACAAAGAACCAATTGCAAGATCATTAACTCGCAGTGCCAGAGTTTGAAATAAGAGTAAAATAATCAGTGTGGAGGAGAGATTTTTACGCTTCAGGCTTTTTGAGTCTGAAGCTAAAATACCCTTCTCCACACTGGTTGTTTGCTCTTATTTTGACCACTGTAGTCATGAGATATACCTTATGAGATAAGTGAAACAGCAGGCGGTTTGCAAGTTTTGAATCTTTTGCTTCATCTAAAGCATGAATAATAATAACAATAAGTTAAACTTGCAAAAACAAATCTGAATTTAGGTACAATGATGAAAAACATGCAAAGAAAAGAAGGAGGAAGGGATGAAAAGAAATGTTGACTGGATTGTTTTATTATGATAACAGATAAATGCTGATTTCCATTAGGCGCTACTTTCACCAAGCAACTTATTCAACTGAGCATGCACATTTCTTTTATCCTCCATAAAAGTAGCGCGCATAACAAAAATCGCCTAATAGAAATCAGCCTTGTGTTGTTCCTACTAAATCCACTGCATCATTATCTCATTCATATATTCAGTAAAAAAACTGCAGGGCTCCATAACAACTGAATCTTCAAAACTATTTTCGAAAAGCAAATATTTTAGGCAAAATCAATAAATTTGAGAAAAATTAATCTACGATGAAGAGTAAACACTTATCGCAGGTTTTGAAGTAAGAGCAAAAAACCACCAGTGGACAAGGTTTTTTTGATTATAATAGTATACAAAAAACACTCCCTCCTCCACAGGTGATGTACAGCAGTTATTTCAAGACTTATATCGGTGACAAAAACTTCTATTAACATGATCATATTCATAATATTCTCATAACGTATTCATTAAAGGATGAGCGGCTCTCCGATTACAACGTTGTTCTAACGTTATTTTGCTGACTTTAAACAGGTTTTTGCCGGAGGGTACATACTAAATGGATGATCCCGTTATATACAAACCATAATAACTGCCAGACCTCACCTGTAGAGGAGTGTCTTTTAGTATAGTTTCTTAGGCCCGGCAGTCACTCAGGATTGACATATCTAAATAATTACCTCGCTCTAGTATGCCACTAGATTCTTTATACATTCCCATCATGAAGTAACAACAAGCTAAATTACCATAAACATCAGGATGACATTTATCCTGCTTCAGCATTACTTCATATTCCTAAATGAATACTTTGAAACTTTAGGCATGAAAACTAATCTAGAGAGATTTAATAGCTTTAATCATGGCAGATTTGATATTAGTGTGGGATATTAGATTATTAGTTACAATAATTCAATTTTACTGGGAGCGTCTCAAAAATAAAATCTACTGAGGAGAGCACTGAGTCAACCTTTTAATAGAATGGTTTCTTCGTACCAAAGAAACCAATCCATTGCAAGTTCGCTGACCTAACACACTTCTGTACAGAAGCTCCAAAGCCAACTTCTTTAATTTGGTCAAATCAACTAAAATTGTCAAAATTCATCAAAAATGAATTTGTGCAGAAGGGTGTTTCAGCACATTGACTCAGTACTCTCCTTTGTAGATTTTATTTACCTCATGAAAGACTGCCAATTACGTTCCATTGTATAACTCTGTGGATCAGACTGGTCATCACTGCGGAGAAGAGATTTTTCAAAATATTTTCAACCAAATTGACAGAAACTATTCTGAAAATTCTCTCCCACACAGTGATGAACAACAGTTATTTCAACCTCTGGTTATGCATTGCTATATTTCATAAAAATTGCACAATTAAAATGATTTTTACATACATCCATAGATTTCTTGTATTCTCCGAGATGAAATGCACAATATGCAATCCATAATGCAATTTCATCACTATTCTTACCAGCTTGTCTCGTAAACTAGAAAAAAAAGAAATAATTTACGTTTGCACAAGAGAGAATAAATAAATTTCAAACTCATGCACTCCCAATAGGTAAAACCTTGTTTGAATTCTGCCGTAAAGACCCTAGAACAATGGTGTTCGACATTGTTCTAGTGTCTTTACTGCAGGACTTTAACAAGATTTTGCCCACTGGGCTGAGGTCCATTTCAAATTTCCATTTCCAAAACAACTGTTTAACGGATTTATAGAAACGAAATTTGATCAAATTCAACAAAATGTACACAGCGCAGAAGGGTGGGAAGTCAAGAGGCATGCAATGGATTGGTATCTTTGGTATGAAGAAACCAATCCATTCGAGATCGTTGACTCATTACTTTTCTCTGAAAAACTCAACATTCTTATTTTAACCAAAGTTAGCAACATTTAATTTGTTGTCAATGGTCAAAAGAAGTGTAAATAATAACTGTGGAGGAGAGATGTTTGCCATAAGGTTCCAGCCTAAAGCAATGCTCTTATTTCAAACACTGGTTGTTTTGTGAGAAATCTCTAGGTTTGAACACCAATTTAGTGTAATTGTAACTATAAAACTTAACATTTTTGACAATAGACTGTGATGTATTACTAGAGACCATAAAAGAGCAAATAATCACTGTGGAGGAGTGATATACGAGCACAGTTTTATGCTACAAAGCCTTAAACTATGCTCAAATATATCACTCCTTCGCAGTGATTATTTGCTCTTAATTCAAATGCTGTAGTTGTAGACACTAAAGGAAAAGTATGGATTTTTAATCAAAATGAAGATACAGTAAAAAGTCATAGATAATTATTTATAGTTTTATCTTCTGGTTATTTTTTTGTTTTTAATAATGAGAAATCCAGTACACATTTGAGCATTATTAAAACTTGTGAGAGTGAAAA
Organism: Neoturris breviconis; assembly: GCA_032360805.1. Classification (NCBI taxonomy): domain Eukaryota; kingdom Metazoa; phylum Cnidaria; class Hydrozoa; order Anthoathecata; family Pandeidae; genus Neoturris; species Neoturris breviconis. The sequence goes on along the minus strand of JAULBZ010001683.1, from coordinate 4,989 downwards.
TGTATCTACAATTGTGCTCTTTGTAAGTTCAGTTACAAGCTTTTATACTTTACAATTGCTAGTAAAGATCATCCATTTCATACATACAGACATACTGTAATCAACTGTGTTCTCTCTTTGACGGCATTTTTATGGTTCTTTGTGTGCAAGGAAGAGGTAAAAACTTGGTAAATATTAAATGAGTGGTCCTACATCTAAGTTTTTGATGTTATACCTCACCAGTGTAGCATTCTACATCATGAATTTCTAGTATCCATAATTTTATAAATTGTAACTGGACATATACACTCACATTTTAAAACACATACTGTAGACACTGTATATTATTACCATAAGTAAACTCAAATGTGATTACCACCTCTGATGTGATTCAAGAGAGATTACCGCATTTGAAACTGAAGTTTTTTCATGTATTCAAACTAGCATCATGCTCATTGGTTGAAATAAGAGAAAATAATCATTGTGCATGAGCGATTTTTGAACATAGCTTCAGGCTATGAAGCTTTACTCAAAACCCCTCCTTCACAGTGATAATTTACTCTTATTTCAACCACTCCCTACCTCTAGTAAAGTTGCAGCTCCTGTATAATCTCTGACTTGAAGAAAATCTTCAAGCTTTGGTAATTTCTTCTTTTTCTTTGTATCCTTTGGTGTACCTGCTTCAGGGCCAATGGCAGGTTTCTGCCTTTGAAGCATCTAAAAGAGAAGAAATCTTGAAATTATGTATTATGCATTTATAAATCAGTGGTCAGGAACAAAATAATCACTGTGGAAGAGAGATTTTTGAGAATAGATTCAGGTTACAATGCATGAAGCTTTGCTCAAAAATCACTCCTCCACAGTAGTTATTTGCTCTTATTTCGATCACCGATAAAATATTACTCAAAGGTGTCATATTATTACTGTTATTATATCTGGAAATACAGTGTTAAATATAGTGTACATAATCACTATGGCAGAAATATGCAATAATATTTTTTTAATTTTTCAATAATATTTTTTTTCTTTTAATAAAAATCAGTTTGCATTATTCTCCTTTGGTACAATTACTTCACATGAAAAATTTATAAAAGTTAAATGACTTAAAACATTAGTGAAGGAGAGTGTGAAATTGAAAATTTGCTTTGTCTAGACACATCTGGTCACATATTATTATCCTCGAATTTGAATAGAACAAAGAAGAGACTATAAAGTAATAAATTTTTAATATAAATTTGCTTACAAGGAATACTAGCAAACATGCAATGTGCTTACCAAGTGGGCAAAAACTTGTCCCCAGTAAAGACGCTAGAACAATGTTTTCAACGTTTTCAAGTAAGGGTATCTTAAGTTAGTTATGAACAGAGCCGTGAAGTAGTGTTTTTTTAGTAAATGTTTCAGCTTCAAAACTGAAAACTATACTAAAAAAACACTCCTCCACATGTGAAAGTACAGTTTTTAAAGAAAATAAGCCATTTAATAATTAATTGTGATGACGTTATCAGAAGAACGCTGACTTCATTGTTCCTTTTGTGATGACGATAACTCTACAAAGTTTCATCTCAATCCTATTAGTCGTTCAAAAGTTTTTACTTTGTGGAGCCCCAAAAAGCCCAGCATATATAGGGTTAAGAAGTTCACTGGTATTATACACTCACAAATTTACTTTTCTTACCCCACAGTAATCAAAAAAGTTGTCAAATATTTGTCGAAAAAGAGCCAACAATCACTGTGGAGTAAGGAATTTTACCACTGCTTCAGGCTACAAAGCCTGAAGATATGTTCAAAAATCCCTCCTCCACAGTGATTATTTGCTCTTGTTTGGAACACTTGTTACTTTTGGCATATAAACCTTAAGAATTAAAATAGCTACCGCCACAAGGAAATAAATAAAATGAAACATACCATCTTGAATCAGCACTGATTTATCCTTTATTGTATATAATATAGTAGTATCATATTAATAATTTAAATTCATATTTTTTTCTGCATATAAAAATAATAATGAGCTTACTAGAGTCACAATGTACATGGGCTACACAAGGGTCAACCTCAAACCTTATTTTCTAAGTTGAAACATGTTAAGCTTCCAGAGCAGAAATAAGTATTAAGAAAATGAAAGAGTGAAATGCATAGAAGGAATCTGCAGTTTATTTTTCATGCAAAGTGCCTTTAGGGAGTAAACCTAGCAATCTTTCCCTAATAATATTGAGTACCAAATAATTATCTCATCACGAGCCACTACTTCCCACCCGTTTTCACCCTTGTTTCCCTACCATCCTCATCCCTAAGCTACAACACACATACTAGATATATACAGCCCACATCACTACATGGGAGTCCAATAATTATCACTCGTGCATTACTTGCATTAACATACATTTATTATCACTCATTATCTCCCACAGCAGGTCACCATCGGTTACAAATTAACAATGCCATCTCCACGAAGTCAATTAACAGTACAAATAAAAAACTCCGCAACATATACACAAGTGCAAATGAACGACTTAGCTAACTAATTAACAGTCTCTAAGAAACCGAAACGCTCCATTTAGCTAGAGAGGGGTCACCCTTTATGGAGCAGCTTAGAAACGTCACCCTTTTTGGAACACTGCAGTGACTTCTCTATCAAAAATGTAAACTCACATAGAGATGTCACTGCAGTGTTCCATAAAGGGCAACGTTTAATAAAGGGTGACCCCTCTCTAGCTAGATGGAGCGTTTCGGTTTCTTAGAGACAGTTAATTAGTTAGCTAAGTTGCTTGGCTTATCTAAACTTCGTTTCGGGTATTTTTTCTACTAGAACCCAAAAAGTAACAACCAAGCCCTACTCTAATGTCTAGCTAAGCATACCATTACTGCATTCTTGATTCAGAGTCTAAAAAATCTAAAATAATAACTTTTAAAGGAATCAAACTACAGCAATCTAGTACAATCAATCGAATACCAATCCTTAACACCAATTGAACGAACAATGTAGTGAGCCAAATAGACTCAGAAAAAAGTATAGCTATAGCTATACATTTGTGATTGCATATTCGATTGCCAAATGTAATCAAGAACAACACAACCAATTCATCGATTAACTACCTATCAATTATTATCAACCGTTTCAATTGTAAATCGATGATCGATTGTTCCTGTCTGTGGTTACATCTGATCGATATAGTCCAGCTATAGCTCTAAATTTAAAGTGTCTGGCATATCATCAAAATTATGTAAAGTTTCGCAAAATGCACTGTAAGTATTATTAATTACGTACTGTACAAGTGTACCAACGGCGACAGAGGCAACAGAAGCCCCTATACCATAATTCAATATGGTGCATTAATACTGTAATTTAGCAGTTACACTTGAATGCCAACTCGGCAAAAAAGTGCGAGGTTCAAAACAGACGTGGAAAATGTTGGCACCCTGTGAGTATTTTGGCATCCAGTGTACCATGGCAGAAAATGTTGGCTCTCTGTGACATTCAGTGTTACCGTGCTATAACTTAAAAGGTTTTCTGTGTTTATTGACATAGAACCACAAACCAAAAGTGAAACGCTACGACAGCCACAGAAAGATGTATATAATAGAGACAATGGAAGTTTTTCCTCCAGAATATTTGATGTCATGTAGATATACCTCCGTTCAGCTGGAAGTTAACAAGTAAAGAAGTAATGTTATTAAGTTTGAGGGTTATCTTATACACTAGGTTTACTATCTACTGTAGTGTATGTTTAAGTGTATCAAAGTCACTGTCCGACCAACAGTGGAATTATAAACCGGAAAAGACACTAGGCCAAACATCATGACTGGTAAGATTTTACTATGACCTGAAGTCCTTATATCAGAATTATTTTTTCAGAACTACCCGGTGTAGCTAAGTCGAGGGGTGATTTTTTGGCTATGAATGACATCTTAAAAACTATAGACTTATACGCGCCGTAATACGGTAAATGCTTGAGATTACAGAACAACGTGAACATTACTTTATGTATATATATGTACGCAATTACTTAGTACATACGTACCTAATTGAAAATTGTGTACGTTCAGAATAGACCAGAAAAATGTTGAAAATGTAACGTACATTGAATAAGAACTTTGTGTACGTTATCGTACTATGACTAGGCTATAAAATTATTTTTTGCACCCTGACCCGCCTGTGGATGACATGGTATTTTAAAAGAAAATTGTTTTGGACTCCGGTTTTTTAGGAGTTTGTGTTTCAGATATCTAGATATTTTATGCTTTGACAGTCTGGATGGTCTGTATTTGGATATCCTGCTTCTTCTCGCCATTTAAGTTACAGATATATCCTCATCCACGAGAGAAAATTGTTTCGGATGTCATGGGTTGTGAGAAATGTTTAGCTGGAACTATAGAAATCGATTGAATTGAATCAACACGTTACGGATATGAGATGGTTTTGTTTGTTTGTATAGCTAGCTAGCTAGCTAGCTATATCACGGATTTCCCCACAATAAATTGGGTGAAAGCCATGGATATCCTGGCTTAGCTATGGGAAAGGGTCACGGATTTCATAGAAATTTTGAAAGGCTAGCTACGGATATCTGGATATCATGGATAAAATCTACAATGGCTCAATTTCAAAAAAGTGAATCACACGCGTGCAAAACCAGAAACATTTGCTGCAAAGCAGCAGCAGCCCCACATATCAAGGATGACGTCTATTATTATGGGCGACAAGCTTTCTCAAAGTTTAATTTTGTATATTTAGTTACTACTGAAAAATCTCCCTCTTGGACGATGCTCCAGGGTTGTAATGTGCGATAGGATATTCTCCTTTGCCATTTGCGTTTGTCATTTTGTGTTTGTTTTGATAGTCGCCATATTGTTTTCTTTGCGTTACTATAAACTATCGAGTAAATATCCAATAAAACACAGACTAGATATAGACAGATTTTAGACAAGCTGGTCCGCAACGGGGACGGCTAAATGGAGAGTTAGAAGAAGTGGAGAGTTTCGATTTTGTGACGTCATAAATGGAGAGTTAGCAAA
>JAULBZ010001682.1:0-21157 GCA_032360805.1 Neoturris breviconis | reverse complement strand
ACGAAGGCACGAGGGCACGAGGGCACGTAACCCACGAGACCCACGATGGCACGAGACCCACGTAATTTAGCAGACTCATTTAATTCTGTGGAAATGAGTTGAAGTTGAATAAAAGCAGTGGTGTAAAAAACAGCAGCTCAAATCATATCTATGCTCAAATCTAATTCATTCAGAAATATATTAACCTTTTTTAAAAAAATATTATTATACAGCAAAATAAATACACGAATATATTCAACATCACGTTCTCTTTATACAACTTGATTGTAACATTTTTATTACTGATTGTTTTGATAACTTAGCTTTTGATTGGTTAGTTTCCCCATCAATACGGAAACCCAGGGTAACATACTGGTCCAACAAAACTTGCGATATTTTTGGATCGATATCTTGAATTGCTTCACGCAAGTCGTCCATGGAAATTTCACTGAAACGAAAATGGACATACCATAGTCAAGCCATTGGAAATTTGAAATCAAATAAAAACCAGGGCGTTAATTGTGACATCAAATAGGTGTCATGGCGCAAGTTCTGATATCAAATATACGCTAGGGCATTAGTTGTGACATCACATGGACGGCAGAGTGCTAGTTGTGACACCAAATGGACGGCAGAGTGTTAGTTGTGACATCAAATAGACGTCAGGGCGTGAAACGAACGCCTGGGCGTCAGATGAACATTGTTTCGCCTTCGTTTTATCACAGAATATATAATAGCTACCCGCTACCCAGTGGGCATAAACGTCTTTACTGCGAAGTTTGAACAAGTCTACTGGAATAGTTTTCTGTATAGGTTTTAAAGAGGATACTAATTTAATGGCCATTATTAACTTAATTAAAGAAATTTACTGTTTCAAAAAAGGAGTGCAGTAAACTTTCTAATCTAAATCCATTCTAATTATTTCCCACCTAATTCTCTTCCGAAGCGATTTTTGGAAATGTTTTGTACCGGTGTTGCGGAAAATTAGGACCCGACTCTAAAGTCTAGTCTTATTTTTCTGGTGAATTAGGACTTCATTCCAATCTATTTTGAAATACTCCTCTGAACGAAAACGAGATAATGATAAAGTAAATGATAGTTACAATTTACTAGTAAATACTCCCTTACTAGTGAAAACTCCTTTTTGAAAATAGATGTATCAATTAATGAATCGCTACTGTTATGGAAGGGTCGCCTCACCTGGAAACAGTTTATTGGCACAAAAAAAACATGGGTAGGTCAGAAATCTTTCGTTGTGTGCGATGCAGACGGATTATGTGCGGATGGTATATGATTATAGCGTCGTACTTCGAACAATATCATATCAAAAAGTCCCAAATCACCATACGTGGCTAAAAAGTTACAGCTTTTAGATTCTTGATTTACCAGTGAATGTAAATTTTAAAAGACTACTCTTAATTCACTAGTGGATGTTTTTCAAGTCCTAATTCACCAAGTGATTCCTAATTCACTAGTGGATTAAGACTAGAAGAGTCCTAATTTACCAGAGTCCTAATTCACCGTTACACCGGAAGTAATAGCTACAACCTTTATATTATTATTTCTTATTTTTTCTTCAAAGGCTACCAATTCGTTGCGAAAGCCGAAAGAAGTTATTCCATGGTGTCTTCTTTTGGATTCCACAGTAAAATTTTCGCCTATATAATTCCGCACAAATTTTCGGTCATATTTTTTTTTCAATTCCAATTCTACGGTTAATGCTAAGTACATTAAAGCTGAGTAGTTCAGTGTAGGGGATTATCCAGATACTCCAGACGCCGTTTAACGAGATTTGACCACCTCGTTCCCAGGGCTTCTTGCCTTTGCAAAATATTATTTCGTATATTGAGAAGGCAAAGAAGCTCTGGAAACAAGGTTGACAATTCTTGAATACAGTTTTATTCACTGAGAACGCAAAAAAAAGTCAAACGGAAACCAAAAATATAACTAATAACATAAGATAAATACCTTTTGCTTTCTAAGAAATTCTCAATTTCCATCAAATATTTGTCTCTATCTTGTTTACTCAAATCTTGTATACAAGAAATAAATGGTCCACTTTTACCTTCATCATCCTATCGAGGCAAAATAATAGGGAATATCAAGGAAATAAGATAAATTAAATCACCTTACTTCTAGCACTGACATAATTTTAAATAACTAGAGATTGGCTCATTATACCCAGCCGGCAAAAAACTGTTCAAAGTCAGCAAAATAACGTTAGAACAAAGTTCAAAGAACGTTGTTCTAACGTTATTTTGCTGCCTTTGAACAGGTTTTTGCCAGCTGGGTAGTTACTTGATATATGACTTCATAGACATTCTTTCTGTTTTTATGCTCAAAAATCACTCCTTCGCAGTGATTTTATTTGCTCTTATTCAAACGCTGGCATTGAATGTAGAAAAGAGCAGAAACGTACCTCAGTAAATAAATCTTTGTATGAAACATTATCATCACCAAAACCATGTAGTTCTTCTTCGGATGCTTTCAAAATATTCATAATTTCATCGTTAGTAGCATTCGAAAAATATAGCTGAAGACATCGTGAGAAATCTTCTTTTTGCAAAAAACCCTAAAAAGTGTAATAGAGAATGATCAATCTGGGTTCGATTGATGAAAGAAATTGACCCTAAACATCTCAGTGGGCAGAAAACGTCAAATCGACGTGGCAATGGCGTCGTTTTGATGTTGATCCGATATGTAATGTGTCTGTTGGAATGATGAGAATATGGATTAGAAGGACTTCTCCATAAGCATTCTATTTCATTTTTTGTAAGATGCTATTTTTCAGTGAGCACTTGACGTCAAATCAACGCCCAATCAACGGCAAAGCGACGTCGTTAAATCGCTTTGAGGTTGTTTTAACGTAGGTGTGACGTTGTGTACCAGCTGGGTTGATAGGTTGTTAGTTATTAGACGTTTTTGTATTTGGAAAAATATTACAACTTAGAGTTACAACCTTCATATTGATAGGTGCGCTTATCGAATTCTGGAAATACTTTTATTTCGCGGTGGTACCATACGATGAAATACCTATAATTCTATCGCAAATAAACGTCTTAAAGTTTAGCAAGTTTGGAATTAGTCAATTAAAATTTAAAAGTTAAAATATCGTGTTTTAGGAGAGCTGTTCCGAGAAAGTCTGTAATGATTATTCCTTTATGCTACAAATAATTATTGGTGACATTACTGTTTGATTAAGGGAACATTACCAAAGTGAATTAAACCCAGTGGACGCAAAACTTGTTCAAAGTCTGCAGTAAAGACAACGGTAAAGACACTGTTATTGTCACCAGTACACATATAAATGTTTCTGTTTTAGTAAACATGTCAAATCAAATTTCCACTAGGCAAAATATTCACTGCGAAAGCCGAAAGAAGACATTCCATTGGTAGAAATTGACGTTGACGTCATATGCCGTGTGACGTCAATTCCTACCAATTGAATGTCTTCCTTTTAGCTTTCCCAGCAAAATCTTTCCCTCGTGGAAATCAACCTTAATTATTAAACGCAGTAATATAAAACACATGACATTAATAAATTGAACCTTAATTCAGAACTTACCGTGTCTTGTGGATCAGCTTTTGCAAATAATCGATATAAATCTTCAAGTTGACTTAACTGACTGTAATATTGATCTTCATCTACCTGAAAACATAACCCGATGGGCAAAAACCTGTTCAAAGTTCGTAGTAAAGACGCTAGAAAAAAGTCGTTCAACGTTGTTCTAGAGTTAGATTTTGCCCACTGGGTAAGTCAATGATCTTATACAATTGGTTGGTTTCTTCGTATCAAATAAACCAATTAGAATTCAGGCTCTTTCACAATGGACCAAAACTTGTTGTCCATAGGCTGCAGTCAAGACGCTAAAACAATGTTAAAGACTCCTAGTGGCATTTCCACCTATTCATTGCCCAATGATAAGAGGAGTATCTCTCGAAATGTGGCCCGTTATAAATCATTAGGTCTATGTGTAACTTGATTGTCAAACATAAGGTTTTGCCAACTGGTTTAGTACACAATTTTCCATTTTACTTTGGAATAGCTTTTACGAATTGATAAAAACATCACTTTTTTGACAAATAACTTTCGGACTGGACAAGTAAATACATCATATCTATTGTATAACTACGTTGGTACAAGCCTAAAGACAACTGTATGACATAACCGGGTGCTTTTACTTGGGCACATATTCAAGTGTTGGTGATTATTCCAATGCACAAGCTTATTTTAAAATTCGAGTATTCGTGTTTAATCCAATGTGGATGTTTATCTCAAATCTTGGATTATAGGTTGGGTTGCTTATTCTAAACAATATGGTACACTAAAAATAAATTGACTAGTTAATTTCACAACTTCAAAATATGAATTCATTATGCAGTGACATAAACAGAATAAACGAATAAATACAATCATCTTTTACCTCTTCGTTAACAATACCAGCAAACAATGTAATATATTTATCAAAACTGTATCGTGTTAATGCATCATGGATATTGTAAGCCCATTCTGTTACCATGGTAGCAACACTAAATCTCTGTTGCAAATATGCATACAAAAATTCATTCATTTTCGCACGTTTCGTGAAAGGAGCACTTCCTTCTTTCTTAATTTTTTCTTGCCAGATATCTTTTATGGTGATGCATAAATCTCTCTTAGTCAGACGACGATTTCGAACTCGCTCATCTGAACGGAGATATAAAGGAATATCGTTTCCAGATCCCTAAATAGGAAAGAACATAACTAAGAGGTGTGCTCAGGTCCTAATAAGTAATTCTCCAAGGCGAATTTTAGTAGTATAACAAATAATTTCCCTAAAAGACCTTTCTGAGAATAAAAGCTACGCAGAACATGGACCAAGGCCAACAAAAGACCCATAAAATGTTCAGTAGAGTTTATTAGCAGTATTAGTACAAGAACAGATTAATATAATGAAATAATAATGTCACCATCGTAATGTGAAAGTTTTTGTTTCTTATTGTTCTTGCTTTTCTAATACTCTTCTACTGGAGGCTAGGATCTTATCAAATGTAACCCAGTGTTGGATGTTCTGAACGAAATGTAAAAATAGACGGGTTTCTCTTTGAGTGGTAACTTGGCGAGGAGGAACATTATTTTCTAGGAATTTCGTGGGGTGGGGGGGTGGGGTAGCAGTTTCATCCTGCATATTCTATAATAGGGGATAATATAATTGCTTGGCATCACTGTAGAGGAGTGGATTTAAAAGATTATTTTCAAATAATTTGGCTAAAATGTTTCTCAAGAATCTCTCCTCCACAGCAGCAATTATTTTCACCACTGTTCTATGTACTTACTTTAGGTTCAAAATAATCGACCATTACACCACCTCCTGATTTGACAGCATTAATATCTTGCCCAGTCATTTCTGAAAGTAATATGTCCATTTTGTCACTACTTGACATCTCATTTGTTAAGTCATTCCATCGTTCAGGACCACCTTCTATGTATAAGGAACATTTGTTCCAATCAGGTCTAAAAATAGATAATCAATTACAGTAGAACATCTGACAAAACCTCAAACAATAAATTAGTGGTCGTAATAAAAGTAAATAATCATGGTGGAGGAGGGAATTTTGAGCAGAGCATCAGACTCTGTAGCCTGAACCTATGCTCAAAAAACACTCCGCCACAGTGATTTCGAACTCTGAAGATAATTTAGTTAACTGATATCCTTTTTCCCCCAGAAATTAAATAACTAGGTTATATAATGTTCATTTGATTATTCATTAAGGGACCGTCTCAAAAATAAAATCTACTGAGGAGAGTACTGAGTCAATGACCTTACAACAACAAAAAAAAACAATTCATTGCAAGCTCATTGACCTAACACACTTCTGTACAAATTCATTTTCGTCAATTTTAATTGATTTAACCTTCACATAAAAGTTGGGTTCGGAGAAAAAGTTTGAGATGGTCCCTAAGAGGTCCATGAAAATGTCCGAGTGGAAATGAGGGTTTTATGGAGTAAACAGAGACCAAAGAGAATCACCACATAACAATTTACTAGTAAAGACAATGATGAACTAAAAGAAACGTATATCAGAGAAGACAAATAGCTAGTCCAATTGCAAGGGGAAATTTTGACAAAAAAGAAGGGTGCAATAAAAATTAATACCTTGGTGTGGCACTCCTCCTCATTTTTTCACAATCCAGTGCAAACTCATCACGCTGTATTATTACCTTTTTATGGACTTCTAATAAAGTTCTAGAGGTAAGATAATGAAAACAATTCAACCACTTCTATTCAGTCCTTGAACTGCTTTATAGCCTGAAACTATGGTTAACTACTCTTCCACAGTGATTATTTGCTCTCATCTTGAGCTGCATGAACTTAACAAACATGCACAAGAAAGTTTAAGTTGCATATCATACACTTATTCAATTAATGACATTACCGTAAATGATTAAGCCCCCAGCCTGGAACAAGCCCCCAACTCTGAATATCACTTTAGCAAATAAGCCCTATTATAGGGGTAAAAAAAGTACTATAGGTCTGTTATTCATATGGTATTACAATGTCTTTACTAAACACTTCAACGTTTTGAATTGTTGCTTGTCTAGGACGAGAAAGAAGATATAGATATTGAAATTGAGTAGTTTCACTATATTTCTTTAAAGTACCTTAAGGGAAGATATTTTCGCGAATCAAGGTCCTGAAAATCAAAATTTGCGGAATTTATTTTCGCGTTTTAAAGTTTGAAGGTGAATTTCGCGTTTTGAGGTCAAAATTTAATTTGGAAGAGTATAAAAAGCAGTCAATATCTGTTCCAAAAGTTTTTTACACTATCAAACTACAAACGCATTACTGGTGTACTGCTTTCTTTTTAATTTCTTTTATTAACAAAACATCAAGAATGGGAAAAAAACATCATTGCTTTGTAAAGATACCACGGCAGTATTATTTGGTACCGTATAGCTTCTTTCCATATCTTTATAACAAATTTTCCTGTTTAAACTGAATAAACAAAAATGTACTTTTTTCTGTGCTTACGACTGATAACAGGAACAAAAATACAGAGGAAAAGTAAACATTTAAAAAGAAGCCTTTATGTGCTGATATTATCTGAAATAATATAAGCCTCCAGCTTCGAAAAAGCCTCCACCTCGAAACGTGTCAGGGGGTTAATTGATTATTTATGGTAATTTAAGTCTAAAGAAAAACTTGTGGTCAATTTGTGTCAAACCTGTACCGCTGTCTTCAAAAACCCACATAATTTTTAAAAACAAACATAGAATGGTATCTCATCAATTAAGGCTAATTTCCACTCAGGAAAAATGTCCGCTGAAAAAGAGAATTAACAATCAGATTAATTTGGGAATATAATTAAAAGTTGAATTTTTTTAACTTTTTTTTATTTCAATTTGTGATGTTCATCACTCTACTCTATAGATATTCAGTGTTCAAAATAAGAGGAAATAATCACTGCAGAAGAGGGATTTTATGCGCAAAAATACTCTTGCACAGTGATTATTCCTCTTATTTTATACTGAGAGAAATCAAGCTCAGTATTATGTCACTCACGAATGTTCTTTCATTAATATTTCATGGTCTTTTTTCATCGTATCAAATTCATCTTCCATTGCCTAAAGATGATAATAATAATAAGTATAACTGCTAGACTGATCAAGTAGTATTTATAATAATAAGTCTGAATATAACTGCTAGACTGATGAAGTAGTATTTTTGAGTATAGCTTTCAGCTTTAAAGCTGAAAACTATACTAAATCAAAGGTACAGTATTGAAAGAAGCCCACCAAAATGAGTGGAAATTAAACCTAAGTACATAAAATATGATTTACATACACACATTATACAGTATTTGAAATATGTTTTTATTATTAAGTTTCAGGTCTAATAAACAATTGGAACATCTTTTTTCAAGGTAAAATTATATTAGGTCACTGTGGAGTAGAGTAGTGAAATTTCATATCAAGGATAAACACCCAAATTTTACATGGCATTAGGCTTTTATGTCCTTATTAAATTGATAAAGTTTCAGGTTAAATTAACAATTAAAACGCCTTTATCAAGGTAAAATTATGTCAAGCCACTGTGGAGAGTAGTGAAATTTCATATCAAAGCCTGAAGAAATACCCAAAATTCACTCCTCCACAGTGGATATGAATTGCATACACACATTATACATCATAGCATTAGTACACACCAAATTAAAATAGAGACCTGTGTTACATTCAGACTATTATGCATAGTATAGGACATCCTTTAACTATAATATTTTATGCTTATGTATGCATGTATGTATATATAGTAGTACTACAAGCTATTATAGAAACGATGCATTTATTTATTTTAAATTTACTTATAAAAGTTAAACTTAACTTATTAAGCTAATACTTAATAAAATATTTAAGTAAAGGTGTTCATCATCTGTTATTAAAATTAAAAATAAATAAAGAATAATGAAATGGAAGATTACATATTCTTTAAAACAATTTATTCTTTTCTTAAAACATCTTCCTCTGTTGAATTGTGTATTTTTCTTATAATTCTAATTTGCATTGGGAGTAAATAATAATGTTACAAAAATCAACATACACTCATTAATCAATGTATGCCATATTTTGCGGTAAGTTAAATGGCGTTGTTCCTCTGCCATCATGTTAATAACATGGAGGATTAATGTAATAGTTGTTAATTTTTCCAAATGTTAATTTCCTGTAATAAGGTATAGGAGCATTCACAATTGACGTCAACCATCTATAAGAGGGAGATTTATAGTTTACAAGAACCCTAATACTTTCACTAAAAAGTTGACAAGGGGAGGGGTCAAAAGTCTTGGAAAAGTGGATGACATCTATTGTGAGTGGTCCTTAATAGTCTAAAGTTAGGTCTAAGTTTAGTCCAAACGTTTTAGTTTGAAAATATTATGTTCAGCATTGTAAGGTACAAAATTCTTCGTTTATAATGTACCTTGAATTGATTTTCTAGCTTCTCAAATTCTCTTCTTGGAACAACATCACCGTAATCAGCCATTACTTCTGCAAGTCTCTGTGTTTTTAAATCCAGATCTTCTCGTGCTTTCCTATACAAAGAATATGATTATCAGCAGTTAAATCAAGTTCTCCCTCGGGTAGGTTTATATTTAGATATCTGCTATACAAGAAAGTTCATCATACCAGCATACCGTTATACCACCATCTTTTTCTAAGTTCCTTTAGAAACTACCTGTATACTGTAACCTGCATGTATTAGCGGCAGTCAAAATAAGAGTGTATAATCACTGTGGAGGAGGGATTTTTGAGAATAGCTTTAAACTGTGTAGCCTGAAGCTATTCTCAAAAATCATTCCTCCACAATGAATATTTACTCTCATTTCAACCACTGTATTAGCAACAAATACAAGATGGTTGACACTTATCAATGCGCAATAATTCTATGCGTTTACCTGAGAGCAATTCTTAACAATACGGCATCTTCTTTCTTCCCATCATCATCTTCTCCAGCAGCTAGCGCACGTTTTGCTTCATCTTGTTCATATTTTAAATCATTTATATCTTGGATAAGAAGCTTCCTATCAGAAGAAAAAATATAAATTAAGTAATAATCGTAAGGGAACGAGCCATCCGGCCCCCCACAACGATTTTGAGCACTGAAAATTTTCAACTTTTTTAACTCTAACACACGCTCTGAATTACATATGGATCAGTCAGCAATCAAAATAAGAGCAAATTTGTGGAGGAGTGATTTTTGAGCATAGCTTTAGGCTATAAAGCCCGAAGCCATGCTAAAAAAATCCCTCCTCCACTGTGATTATTTGCTCTTAATTTAATCACTGAAAGATACTACTAATAATTATGCTGCAAAAAGTTACTCTAGGGAGATGGTTGGATGGTGTAGGAGTATAATGGTGATCTAAGAAAAATATATACCTTGCATCACTTTCATCTCTGTATCTACGATACTCTTCGCCAACTTCATCTTGACACTAAATTAAAAGTACATTTTATTCTAATCGTCAATGTAACGGTCGTACGTCATCTGCGGATAAGTATTTTTAAGTACAGTTTTCAGCTTTGAAGATAAAACTGTACTCAAAAAACACTCCTCCACAGGTTATGTCCAACTGTTATTTAGAAACAATTTTTTTGTAGGGTTAAATCAACTAAAATTGTCAAATTCAACAAACATGAATGTGCACAGAAGTGTGTTAGGTTAACAAACTTGTAATGGATTGGTTTCTTCGGTACAAAGAAACCAATCCATTGTAAGATCGTTGGCTCAGTACTTTCCTCTACAGATTTTATTTTTGAGACGGTCCCTTAGGAAGCATCTCAAAATCTAAAATATATAGAGGGCAGTGATCAAAATGTTGATACAGTTCCCCGCAGATGTTACACAAGTACAGTGTTCAAAATAAGATGTGGAGAAGTGGTTCTAAAGATAATAGCTTCATGTAACAAATTAAATTCCATAGAGGATTAATTTTCAGACGTCTATTTTTCAGACACACTGTGCCAAAAAATTAGTATGGTTCAAAAACTTAGATTATATAGGAAATTTCATACTAAGTACTAAGTACTAAAATTTATGGAAAAGAAATATTAAAAGGCTAGTAATTTAGGTGTCTGGAAATTAGTCTGTATGGAATTTTCTACACTGAAAGTAGCTGTAGATAATTTAGGTAAAATAAAATGTAGTAGTCAGAATTACCTTCTCCACTTGTTGTTGTAGACCAACAATTTCATCTCTAAAGTAAAAATTTAAAATGAACAATATATTGTAGAACATAAAAATAATCAAACATTGTTCAAAATAAGAGGCCATAATCACTGTGGAGGGCTTTTTCAGCATTGCTTCAGGCTAGAAATGGTAAAATATTCCTCCTACACAGTGATTATTTTGCTCTATTTCGAACATTAAGTAACTTTATAATAAAGAATGTTCGAAATAAGTGCAACAAATCACTGCAGAGGAGGATTTTTTCAGCATTGCTATAGGTTTTGTAGCCTGAAGCAATGCTTAAAAATCCCCCCTCCACAGCGACTATATGCTCTTGTTGCTCTTATTTCAAACACTACAATATTTTTGGTAGCATAACAAATTCAAATTTTTATGTTATTTTATGCAGTCACTATAATGTTCCAAGTTAAATGTTTATGTTTTAATTACATACATCTCATGCATGGGCATGACCTTGCCTTTACAGTATGCAGCATATAGCATATTTCCAGCGGACAAGAACTTGTCCAAAGTCTGCAGTAAAGACGCTAGGAAAACATTTTTAAGTTTTTGTCTACTTTGTTAATGTTATTAACTTACTTTAAAGAAGAAATGATGATTTGTAGTTTCTTGTTTTCATTTTTCAAATTATTAATATCTAAAAAAAAAAATTATCCGTAGTTGTTATGAAAGTATTTCAAATATCTGTTGGACATCACCCGTGGAGGAGTGTTTGAGTACATCTGAAAACTGGTACTCAAAAAGCACTCCTCCACAGGTGATGCCTAACAGTTATTTTGAGGCTTGTAGCTTGTAACACCCCTGCAGACCTTTACATTGAGGCTTGTGTCAACCAGCCTTCCCTTGATCGGTTTCTCCACATATAAATACCTGTCTTTTCTTCTTGTTTCATGTTTAAGACTTTTTGTTCACATTGATCATTTACATTTACCAACATAGCCTAGAAAGGATTAAAATATGTTAAGGCTATATGTTTCAAATAAATAACTTATATCTGCACAGTGTTAGAAATAATAGCAAATAATCATTGTGGAGGAGGGATGGATTCTTGTCTGATGCTATGCCCAAAAATCTCTCCTTCACAGTGAATATTTGCTCTTATTTCGGACACCGTAGCTGTAGCCTCAAACTACTCTAACAATATACTATTCTGCACAAATGTTAACTATCCTCAAGAAGAAACGAGGAAGGGCACAATCAATCAACCACTCATTTTGTCCACCTTTTTTGTCAATTATTTAGCTAATTGTTAGCTGAATATTATAACCTTTCAGATCTAACATAAAAATAACTTTACAACACATACCTTTAATGGTTCTAAGCCTCTAATAACCCCTTTCTGCGTGTTTAACATAGCTTCATATTCATGTTTGATTGATGACAAAATTGGTTTGTATGTTCGAAAATCATCAATCAAATACTCAAACACTTCCCGAAATGCCTAGATAACAATTAAGCAAAATGGTATCAAGATGAAATTAAAAAAAAATTAACTCTTTTAAACTATAACCATTTTAAAGTTATTCTTTGTTTTCATATTGTTGTTGTGCTGATATAAAATTTCAAGTGTAGCATTGAGATAAACACAGAAAAATAATAGTGGGATGCTGTCACCACATTGTGAAGTAACAAAATTAACACCATGATGGCAATTTTGAAACCATAGTCTCATAGTAGTAGGAGTTAAAGTGTTAATTTCTACCTGCAATCGCTTATCCGAAGGTGTTGATAATTCTTTACACCCCAATACTCGCAGTTCTTTTTCCAAATAACTTTCAAGTTTTTGTAAAAACTTTGGTTTTGGAGGTGGCTTACTATCAACATTAGCAACAGCTAAATTCGTTGAATGTGCTGGCCATGTATCCATTTCACCAGGTTTACGATCGATGTAAGGCTAGAAAAAGAATAAGTTTTTTTCAAAGGCATATCTGATGATTTTGATTGTATGAGTCTTGTATAGTCAAATGTTTAAGCAGTGTTTACACGCTACAATTAATCGGGCCAATTCGATACTTTACTGATTATGGTCTAGATGTCGTGTGTACGACACAACAAAAATCTGTTAATCGTTTACAGATTTTTCAAAATCGTCGCCGATTTTTCACAATGGCAGTTAGTAAGTAGAGTACCGAATCGTGACTAAGAATCGTAGTGTGTAAACGCCGCTTTACTAAATATTTATGAATCATTTTGAGCTTATATTTAACACACAGTAAGATTTTAACTACCATCAACAGCTTTATACATGGGTACATTCCAAAACCAACAAGAAGACACTGAACTCCTCAAAACTAATTTACACCATATAGAATTTACTTCTGTGTGCAAAAACACACGTCGTATAAAAAACACTTCAAAATTAACACTCACTCGTAATTTATTTGGAGTTGGAAGTTGATGCGGAATTTGTGAATTATTCAAAACATAAAATCTACCATCTTCAAAAAAAGAATTCTTCGTCAAAGGTTCAATAGTTTCATATTTGGCCATAGATTTTGTTGGTGATGACCTAAAATGTTGAAATAAAAGAAATCATGGTGTATTCATTTTGGCATAAATGATAAGGTAAATAGAGCAACAAAATAATGATATGAAAAATAAGGTAAAATCTGGATAAGCTCATTCTTATGAGACTCGTATCTATTGTCTTATGGTGCAAAAAGTCTTACAAAACTATACCCGGTGCTTGGACTAAGAGTAAATAATCACTGTGGAAGAGTGATTATTGAGCAAATATATAGCCTGAAGCTATGCTCAAAAATCTCTCTTCCAGAGTGATTATTTACTGTTAATTAAACTACTAATACCAAGGCTCACATCCTGGATTAGGAAATATTATGCATGCATATTTGTCATCATTTATAGTAACATGAACCTCAGACTTGCTGAAATAAACTAAAAATATTGTAAAAATATTAACACCAAAATGTTGGAATATGTACATTAATTAGGCAACATATAAGGCATTAAGAACATTTAAGAACAATTGTGGATCAAATAGAGGAAAAACTAAGAACATCAAGTTAAAGCAAAATGTGTACTTATAAATAAAAGTGCTTAAAACTTTAAAACTAGAGTATTTGCAAAGCAAAAAGAACAAAAATTGGATACCTTGAAACAGGTGGTAACTTAGGTACCGACATAATTGTTAGTTTCTAATACTCTACATTTTGTTTTTGTGTATCTAAACTAAAAGTAAATTATGTAGTGATGAGTCCGGTAAAAGCCTTTTACTGTTTTAAATGAATGGCCTCGAACAAGCTAAATCCAATAGGCAAAAACTTGTTCAAAGTCAGCAGTAAAGATGCTAGAACAACATCAAATGATGTTGTTCTGGCATCTTTATTGCAGACTTAAAACAAGTTTTTGCCTACTGGGATTACCTTTGCTATGTAGTTATATATATATGTAGTTATATATGTAGGTAGAGGTAAAGCCTTAAAAATAAAAAAACAATTACCTTACAATTAGCTAAATGTTTTTTAGTCTTTGCACGTTAGAGACAGAAGCAAATAATAACCGCCATCAAGGAATGTTTTTTTTCTACAGTGCTTATTTTTATTTCGAACATTGTAAACATAAATCTCTAAAGTAGGGAAGAGTACTAAATCAAGGATTTGTTCTTTGCAATGAATAAACCATTGAAATTGCAAGCGCGTAACACTCTTCCTTGCAATTTATTTTTTTTAGCTTAAATTAGCTAAGGGTTGATTTCCATAAGGCAGAATATCCTGCGCGTAAACCATGATGTGCAATGTCAATTTCTAACAATGGAATAACTTCTTTTAGCTTATGCACAGAATTTTCCGCATAATGGAAATCAACCAACACCATAACGCATAAATCCCATATTTGGATTGTGTATTTCCACAATCTATATATTTTGATAGGCTTTCACATTGTAGCCACATATTTTAAAAACATAAGCATATAGCGTTAAGGTGCCATTATACACGGTGAAACATTTATTTCAGCTTTTAAAAACATTTCTTTTAAGTGTATTTCATTCTGTTTTGTGTACATTTTAATACTTCATTGACACACTAAAAAGTTTTTCATGCGGAAGAAAATCAAATGAAAATCAATGTTTAGAATTTGCAAAATTGTATAGGGCTCCAAATGAGAAAAAAATTCCTTCCTGCATTAATTTTCCCCAATAAAGATTATGTTTAAATTACTTGTGAAAACTACAATTTGTCGAAATAAGAGCAAAACAAACACTGTGGAGGAGTGATTGTTGAGCATAGCTCAAGGCTACAAAGCTATGCACCATATCACTCCTCTGCAGTGATTATTTATGCTTATTTTGATCACTATTTTATTGGAAGATGGTTCATTTAGCTTTAATACCATTACTAATATTTTATTTTACATACTTTTCTAGATTGTAGGACTTCGTATTCAACATAATTAAATAGAGTAGATATTAGGGAGAGCGTTTCAAAAATAAAATCTACAAAGGAAAGTATTAAGTCAACAATCTTGCAATGGATTGGTTTCTTCATACATTACAAGTTCGTTGACCTAACACACTTCTGTACAGGTTCATTTTTGTTAAATCTTGACAATTTTAGTTGATTTATGGATGCACACAGAGCTCAAAATAAAAGCAAATAAACAGAGAGTAAAAGTTATGCTTAAAAATCTCCAATACAGAGATTACCTGATAGATCACTTAAATAAATAATATTTGTGGTTGAGAAGGAAAATACAATTAGAGACTGATTCAGAATCATTTTTGTTCCATAATCAAATAAACAGTATTTTACAAAATCAAAATAAATACGTTAATAAATTATTTTCTGTGTTTATAAATCATTAAAAATATACAAACATGCTGGTAATAAATAGGCTCTACGGAGAAGAATAAAAAGTTAATGATCTTGCAATTAATTGGTTCATACCAGAGAAACCAAAGAATCAAAAGTGTGCTGATACAACACCAGACCTCAGAAAAACTGTCTAACATCATCTGTGGAGGAGTGTGTTAGTAATTTCAGCTATTTTACAAAAGTGCATGAATATGTTTTAGATACAGCTATATATCATATATTGCTAGAACAGAACACAGCTTAAACACTACTCTGTCCAAAAAGTGCTTCACTCACAATATTTGAAGTCAACATTCAAGTTGTTTTTTGACATAATTTTAATAATAATAGTCCCTGTGGAGCAGATCCGCAAAGTCCTTTAACTTAAAATATTATATATGTACATAATAAAAACATAACTTTTCCCATAAACTCCAAATTTCCAAGTCTACAGAAGGGCCAACTAACCTAAAATTGATTGAATTTGTGAAATGTAGGAGAGAATATGGATTCAATGCTCTTGTACATAACTCGTTAGAATTTCTAGATCAAAATTATGAAACTTAAGGCTTTCATTGACTTTGGTCTACTTCCCACAAAGCTCGAATTTCCATGATATTTCTGCAAAGATTGTTCCGAATTGAAGCATTAATATAAATCCTCTCAGGAATTCTTCCATATCAGGAATATGCTTTAAAAGTTTTTAATAGTAATACCCTTGTTGATCCAGTATAAACCGTGTTCTAAACAAATCCAGTAAAATTATTCGAATAGTACGAATAGGACAAACAATATTCACCATTTTAAGAGTTATTTACAAAACTCAATTAAAGGTTAAGTTTCTTACCTCCTATGTATTTGGAGGTAGATATTTTTTTTTGGAAAAAGACTACCATAGTGTACAACACCCCTGACACCCCCTAAAAAATAGACCCCTTATATAGGTCAAGCACTACGTAAAACTCGGAAATTGCTCCCCCCTTCTTTATAACTGAAATTCATAATATAACAACAGAGATTATCAGAATAATTAATCAGAGATTATTTGTATATATCAAGTCTAAGATAACGGACGGACATCACCTGAGCTGGAGTGTTTTTTTTAGTACAGTTTTCAGCTGCAAAGCTAAAAACTAAATTAAAAAAACACTCCTCCATAGGTGATATCCGACCATTATCTTGATGGTTGATTTATTTCATAAATTGATTACTAGGAGTTTTTAATATCCCTCACTATAAGTACTACAGTCCCATTTATTTCCCTACAATCAAAAATTTACAATATATAAGATTTTATATATAATCACAGAGTTACACATAAATAGATCTCTTTAAAATATATACAGTTCAAACTTTGTTCATGTACAATATGTTGGGTAATTTAGTCCCCTTTCGGATACACAATTTTAGGGTAATTTAGTCATATTTGGGTGTACAAATATTTAGGATTTAGTTCGTTTTGCTCCTTAATATTTTTAAATTTTGTTTCGGAGACAAAATACTTCAGACATTTTTTGCAAGAATATCAAAATTTGTTTTATATGATTTCAGGATTTAGAATAATCAAATACGGTACTAAAAACAAAAACACATGGAATAGTGCCCAAAAATAAGAATAAATAATCACTGTGAAGAAGTGACCTAGAAGCCTAGCTTCACGATTACATTAGTAGCCTAAAGCTATAACAAAAATCTCTCTTCCACAGTGATTATTTGTTCTTTAATCAACACAAGTATATACATTTAAATATGCCATATACAAGAGCAGCATTTAACAGGTTGATAACAAACTCCACGTCTTTCTTTTCGATTCAAAACAGAGCTTGGCCAAAAATAATTGACGAACCAGAATGGAGCAACAAAGCATATGAACAACGTACTAACAAATGCCAATATCCCAAGCGACAATGACAACATATATAGTTGCGGTGTTGTTTCATCACAGCTGTGTGAATTAAGTGTGATACCAAACTGTATTAATCCAACCAATAATGAAAAAAACCCAAAGAAATGAAATCCAATCTTTAATTTCCAAGGGACAGGTTCCATCATAGTAAACAAAAACGTAAAAGCAATCATTGCAAAAGTCATCCCAATTGATGCAACAACAAGATTTAATATGGGCTGATCACAAAAGCGATCACTTGATGGAGCAATCAACACAATGAATTGTGGAATAAGAAATAACAAGGAAATGAAAATTGTAAATAAACGCACTCCACATCGGTGATCTTTTGGAAACCACCTTGTAAAATGATAAGCAGCATGTGCAATGAAGTAATACCACATTGTTATTTTTGTTGATCTGCAATCTCTATATGTAACATTAAAAATGTACAGTATATCCCAGTGGGAAAATGCTTCAAAGCCAGCAGTAAAGATGCTAGAAAGACATAATCCCAGCTTCAAAATTCAAAATCCTTCTATATGGACATGTTCCCAAATTAGTGTGCGATTGTGGATATTGACAAAAACGCAAAAATCAGTCTTGTCAATCAGTGCAATAGGGACCTGAAATCTTTGTAAAAGCTGTATATAGTGCTATGATGTAACAAGTCAGAAAAAAAAAAAATCGGAAGTAAAACAGCAGGACGGATGCTGAAGTATCACTCAAATGTGACCTAATCATCATAACTTATAAAGGGAACATAACTATTTTTAATTCTCCATGAGTAGGCAAGATGTAAAGGTTCACAATTGCTCAAATGTGCACACTTATTTATGAACATGTCCCCATACCCAAACATGCATCGTACCTAATCAATACAATATGAATCAAAGGTACAGTAAAAGGAGCCCCCCAAACCAAGTGAAAGTTAAACCTTAACACATAAACATGATTTGCATACCAACATTATTACAGTATTTGAAATATATCTTTATTAGGTGGTATAGTTTCCGGTGAACTAAACAATTATGTAAGGTCACTGTGGAGGAGAGTAATATAATTTCATACAAGGATAAACACCTAAATTTTACATGGCATTAGGATTTCATGTTTTTATTAAGTTGATAAAGTTTTAGTTCAAATAAACAATTGGAACACCTTCAGCAAGGTAAAATGATACTAAATCACTGTGGATGATAGTAGTGAAATTTTAAATCATAGCCTAAAAAGTATGCTCAAAAAGCACTCCCCCATGGTGGATATGAACTGCACCCACACATTAATCATCATAGCATTATATACACATCAAATAAAAAATATAGTATTAGTTATGCTTTAAGACTTGGTACCTTGTGTAGTGTATTAATTTTCGCGCAAACTTAATTTCGCAGACGCCGAATTTCGGAGATTTTTAATCTCGCGGTTAGCTAAAAATTGAGAAAACTCAGCATATTTTGAACATGAAGAACATTTCAATAACATAAGACTTTACAAATAATTTTAAATAAAAAATCAAATGCATTTCCATCTTCTTCATCAAGCTTGTACTTTGATTTCGAGTCATCTTCGTTATCTCTAGTGTTCACTTTTCTGGAAATTGGGTAATGGCTGAAACCATTTCCAACCATTACAGAAGATCTCCTCTTGTTCAAGGTGGACTTGAAGTTCCTCGCAAGATCACAGTAACGCGACACCAACATACTTCAACATGAATGATTTAAAGGATTTGGTTGAAATCGAATGAAATCGAGAGATATTTGAAAAGCAAGGAGATGTGTAAATTCAAAAAAAAAATTGTTGCCATTAACCTTGACGACTTCGGGCTCGGACTCTAACTGATTTATATTTTTCGTTAAAAAATATAAAAACATCTTACAGTATTCTGAACTGTTTGTCCCAGATATATTTTGGATTTTTTCGGGATTTTTCGCGGGGATTTAATTTTGCGGATGGCCAAGTTTTAGATTTTTCGCGGAGATTTAATTTTGCAGACGGCCAAGTTTTAAATTTTTTGCGGTGATTTAATTTTGCGGAGCACCCCAAAATCCGTGAAATTTAATCTGCGCGAAAAGTAATACACTTTAAGGTATATGGCACAGGCTACATTCAGAGTACATTTATAGTATAGTATATGCTTTAACCATAAATGTTCAACATTAGTTGTCTGAAAAAAAAGAAGTTATACTGTATATGTACAAACCTATTATACTATAATGGTGCCACCATGGCTGATTATGTAAACTACTCAAAAATCTGTAAAAATAACCTGTTAAGTTTTTTCTCTTTTATAATTATTCAAGGACTACAGCCAAAAACAGTTCCATTAAAAGTTCTATTTATCAATGACCTCTTTGTACATGAAAAGAATCAGATTATCATGGGACTCTCTGAAACTTGGCTAAAAGACCACCACAACGCAGAAGTTGTTATACCAAATTACAAAATCTTTCGCTCAGATAGTAAACGAGAAAAGAAATCTAAACGAGGTAGAATTACTGTTGGTGTAGCAATATCTTCACAGTGAAGATATATAAACTGGAATTTGTTTAATGAACCACTTTCAAGAGTAGACTGGGAACATGAGTTCAAATAGGACATGAAATTAAATAAAATATTTAATAGGTTTTACACAATTTGTCTTGCAATTGCAACAGAGTTTGTACCAAATAAAAGTTTTGCAAACACAACAAGAATTCCCAGAGAAAGATTCTTATGGGAGACATCGACTTGAATCTAAAGTTTTCAACACTCTCAAGTTTTGCAGATGACACTAGAGTTATAAAAGGAATCAAGTACAGAGATGACGCTATCGAATTGCAATAATATATCCTTTATACTACAAAATTTGAAATTTAACGATTAATTATACCATCATCTGGATCAAACCATCAAAGAAAAAATGCATGTCAAAGATCTTGATATGAATTATATGGATAGGAATGGGTCATCATTTAACCGCCATATGAACCAATTAGTTGAAAATGGAAAACAATTATTACACAATGATACGCTACTATAGCTATACTTTACTTTGCTACCATGGCTACTATACTTATCTGGTTATATTTTGTTAGCTTTTACAGCATAGCTAAATGTCACGATTTTGTTTATCTACAGATTAAATTGTTTAATTGATAGACCATATTGTGCTTTGCCTCAGTCTTGGAATTCTGACAAAATAATTGAAAGTGCGTGGAACGGCATTTACTTTGGAACGGCATTTACTTTGGAACCGCATTTACTTTAGAAGAGAATTCTCCTGCAAAACGGAGTTTTTGGCCAAAAAACGAAATGAACCTTTGGAGCCAGCCGAACCTTTTGTAAAAAAGAAATAAGCTGTAGCTATAGCTAAAAGAAGTGCGCACTGAAAATCTAAAACAGAACTGATCAAAAGGAAGCATATAATCTCAACATAGGAATAGAACTGTAGAAGTTTGACCCTTCAGGGCCATCATAATTTTATAATTTCAGATTTCTCATTTCTCATATACTTCTATTGCCACCATATTTGTTTGTTTTCTCCAGGCTTGAGTCCGAAATTACCCGTGTTAGCTTTATATCCCTCCAGCGTAGAGGTTGCACCGGACTCTTTAGAATTTATGGAACCATGAACTTGGAACTTTTGACCTTAGGATCGTTCTTGAGCTAATTCGAACCATCTCGAAATTAGGGAATATTTCAACCTCGTTCCCAGGGCTTCTTGCCTTTTCGAAACACGGAAGAGCGGCAAAGAAAGCCCTGGCCTACGCCGGTCA
>JAULBZ010001681.1:0-21163 GCA_032360805.1 Neoturris breviconis | reverse complement strand
TGTCTTTAGGTTTGCTACCGAAAATTTAAGGCTTTTTATCCAATTGAAAATTCTGAATTTTTGCTCGAATTTTGCCTCGTCTCAAATATTTATGTGATTGCTTGAAAAGAATCTAGTGATTTTGAAAAGAATCTAGTGATGTGGAATATTCTTGTTGTTTTTTACTTTTTATTTCACCTGCAAATTCGTCGTCGGAACTGTCACAGATGTTGATGATATCCATCCCTCTATATTTTATTGAGTCTTACAGATTGGTACTAGAGCTTGTTACGATTATTGCTTTGATACGAAGAAAATAAAGCAAGACTAGTTTTTTCCTTACCTTGTGTAAACATTCATGAAATATGTCGTCACAACGACAGTCGGACAATGTAAATTGTTTCGGGTTAGTAATTCCATAATTGCATTGATTTTTGAGTATATATCTTGGGCAAGAATCATGCGTTTTACAACATTTGTCAATATTACCAAAAAATCCATAATCATTGTCATGTATTGCTGTATTACCATCACCACACCATTTTGTAACTGAATAATTAAAAGCACAGTATAAAAGACTACCGAATACGGACTCATATATCTCAACTACCATATGTGACAACACACATTCCGTTTTTGGTAGTCTTTCACGTTGCAAAAAGAAGGATTTACTGATTTTTTATTTAATGGTTGATTTCCACTAGACAAAAAATCGCTGCGAAAGCCCAATGAAGACATTTCATTGGTAGAATTCTTTCGTGAAATAGTGGAATTTAATCTTAAATTTTTGACAAGAAATCCTGGAATCGCGATTTCAAATTAAGCATCGCTGAACCTCAGTTAAATTTACTGATGCACTTAACAAAAAAAACAAAAACAAAACGTGTATACGACTAAGTTAATTATTGATCTGGACAGACCAAATGTAACCTCATTCCTAGGGTTTCTTGCCTTATCGAAATACGGAGAGCTTTCCGTATTTAAAAAAAGCAAGAAGCCCTGGGAACTAAAATGCTGCCATTGGCTCATGCAGTATTTCTGAATATATACTAGTTTTATCACAACGCTCCATATGCAAATTGTAAAGTTGTGTTGTCTATGTCGACCAATGGAATAGTTTATTTTGGCTTTCGCGCGTGCTGTTTAACCAAGTTTCTTACTCTACATAGCGTTTACACAGCGTGAAAGACAATCCCTCTCTTTATAAATGCTATAAGATGCTCCTCATTGATCCTGTTAAGAAGGCACTCCACCGTTGTCAATTACTTTTTTTGATTTTATGAGCGCTCCACCGCTGATGATTATTTTTTTCGGGCGTGTGCTGTTATTTTTGCGTGCGCGCGTAAGGCTCTGTGGAGGAGAGTGCATCTTATTCTACAGTGCATCTTATATAAACCCGGAGGAGGCTAATTCACGGGTCATTATTTTTCTTAATAAAATGGTGGGCCTACGAGGGAGCTTATTTTCGTGGTTTCACGGTATATAGTATGTATAACACTTACAAGGTATGCGATGTCGTATACAGCATAATGATATAAAAAATACCAATGAGAACGTGACTGCACTAAAACATTAACGATTATGAAAGATGATAAGTAAAATTATCTTTCAATGCTATTAATTAAGACAAATCCTAAAAGACTGCTGAATACTATAGTCTGAGCTTCAGTCCCAACAAATGCTACTAGTACTACTTGTTGTAGTTTGGGACTGGATCTCAGGCTAGCTGAATGCGGAACCTACATGAGTCTGGAAGCGGAGAGAAAGAAGGATTTTGAGTACTAAAGCAATTAAACTTGCTCAAAGTCAGCGTCTGCGTCTTTGCTGCGGACTTTGAACAAGTTTTTGCACACTGGATGTGCAATGAAACTGCTAGTCTGGAAAAGTATATATTAGTCAAAGGTTATTTTCGATGCTTTCCGGATGTCAAAATAAAATGACCTTGTGTGACCATGGTTTGGTCAAGTCACTTGCTGATTGGTTTCTTAGATATATAACAGCCAATCAGTTGAAAGATCAATAATTCATCACTCTTCCCTCTCTTTATAAATGTTATTTTTAGATGTCCTCATGGATCCTGTTCCAGGGAACCCTGCGGAAGAGGTTGGAGAAGACTGATGCCAGTATAGTCATTTGTTAAAAGTTAAACCAACTAAACGAGAAGAAAATCTGTGACTATCGGGAATTCGATCTGTCCTATGGAAAAATCAGGAAGTGTTAGTCCTCTTTCAGTGACGATGTTGTTTTGACGCTGTTTCAGCATTGATCAGACGTCGTGTGCTTGGTTACAGAGTTTTCCAACAAATTTGGAACGAAAAATGAAGTCTAACAGTATGCACATGACGTTGAATCAACGATAAAACAACGTTATGTTCTTGTTTCGACGTTGATTCAATGTCGTGTGTTCACTAGGTTTGCTAGACGAATATGTATAAAACGTATATGTATAAAAAGGATGAAAAGTTTGTTCTAGATGAGTAAGGGGTACAAATAATACTACTTGCACCATGAGAAAAGCGAGTAAAATACGTACACAATAAGAAATCGAGTAACTCTTTTGATGAATCGAGCAACTGCATCATATTTCTGTAGTAAAATTAACCCATGTATGTAGTTATATACTCCTTGTATGACGTGATATAGCGTTTTCTTGATATAAATTGTCTCCATATTTACCAGTGTTTTCATCATTCTCACATGAGCATAACAAAGTGTGGTGTAAGGTGTTCGTCAACAGTCCTTTCTACCATTGTAAGAAAGAATCCCAACCTCGATCCCAGCGCTTCTTCTCTTTTTAACTGAGCGTTAAACGTCAAGAGAGAAGAAGCCCTGGGAACGAGGTTGAAAGAATCCCTTATCTTATTCTGGTTAACTTCTAAATGATGCTGTACTAATACATAAAGATAACAAGAGAGATACCTCCTGAATAATAATTTTTGTTATGTTACTTTCACATTCAGGGGGCCACACCATTTCACCTAATCCAATTTGATGGCGCTAATTTCAAATCTAGTGTTATTAGAAGTATAACGCAACGAAATACGCACGTCAGCAAGCTCGTCCCCATCCCCTTTTGACTTTTTTTTATTTTTCTCGGACCGAGAAAAATAAAAAAAAAGTCAAAAGGTGCTGGGGACGAGCTTGGCACGTCAGCAAACTTTCAATCGATTGGTTTCTCGTACCATAGGAAACGAAATAACCAATCCCTCAGTACTCTTCTCTGTATTTTATTTTTAAACAGCTTCATACAATACTTACAACTACAACACATTGACGCATGCGCTAATAGAGGGAACATCAGAACTGGAGTCCTTTTTGTTGCATAAGTATCTACAAGCAAACGCATAAATAATGAGACATTTTAGGAATTTTAGTGAGTATTACACACCACAAGTAAATTTCAATTGCGGAAAACGACCAGGTCAAGTCTATAGAAATTTATCGAGTAGACTTTTAGGAACTTAGGTCTTTTTGGAAACTCGACAAATTCATACACTTAGCAGCCTAGTACCCAGGCTCTTGGAACATATTCGATTTTTTGTGTTGCTACCTAAAATTTAAGACTTTTTATCTAAGTGGAAATTCGGAATTTTTGCTCGAATTTTACCTTGTCTCAAATATTTATGTGAGTGCTTGTAGGTTTTAAATTCGTTTGGGTGGTCGGGTGAAATATACTCTCGTTAACTTTTGACTACGACTGTATTTAGCAATTTGAAAAATTACATGCTAAAAGATAAGTATTTTGTTCTATATAGTTCAAACAGCGGTGAAAAAATACACCGTGTCAGAGTTCGAAATAAAAACAAATTATCACTGACGGAGGAGCGATTGTTGAGCATTGTTTCAGGCTTTCTAGCCTGAAGCCATAATGCTCAAAAATCACTCCTCCACAGTGATTATTTATTATTATTTCGAACACTTTATCTCAGTCTACTCTACCACATATATCAATATATAGTGGGCACGCGATGTCATATCAACGTTAAAAAGACGTCGTGACGTTAAAACGACGTCTTTTTGACCTTCTAACGACATTGTTCCTACATCAAGTGTCCGTCCAACATCACGTGCTCACTGAGTAGTCTCTAACGTTGTGTCAATAAATTAAAGCGGATTTTAA
This sequence comes from Neoturris breviconis, assembly GCA_032360805.1. NCBI lineage: Eukaryota > Metazoa > Cnidaria > Hydrozoa > Anthoathecata > Pandeidae > Neoturris > Neoturris breviconis. The sequence goes on along the minus strand of JAULBZ010001681.1, from coordinate 17,064 downwards.
CTAGGCGAATTCTAACCATTACATTGGTTGAAAGCTACATTACCTGACAGGTGACGTCACTTTTAACAAATGAACTGGCTTCATTTAGAATTCGTGCGAACAAATTTACCTAGTGGAAATCCGCCTTAATGTACATATAGTGTATACAGTATCAACGAAGAAATAGCCTAAGTTCTAGTCCCTTGTCGTAGTTAGGGAGACTGGAACTCAGGCTACGAAGAAATTTGATGTCAACAAAAACGGAAGATTTTCAACTCAGTGCTCTTCTTCGCAGAGACTATCTACACTTAAGTGCTGTGTATTAACAACATTCAAACATAAATTATCTGTGGGGGAGAGTACTAAATCAACAATCCAATCATTGACAAATTCGTTGACGTAACACTCTCCTTTACAGATTAATTTTTCCTTTGATATTAATATATTAGTGGTCATTATGCTAACTTGTCAGCACATTGTCATGTTCAAAAAACACTGCGCACGAGAATGCTCGCATGCTAAACTCTTTATGACATCTCAGGGCGCAATCTCGTAAAGTGTAAATACTAGATATTTCAGGGCGCAATCTCGTAAAGTGTAATTATGAGATTACATCTCAGGGCGCAATCTCGTAAAGCGCAAATACTAGATGACATCTCAGGGCGCAATCTCGTAAAGCGCAAATATTAGATGGCATTGCATGTTAACAAAGGTATCGAGTCAACGATCATTAAAGACACCAATAAATTGCAAAACACCCTCTACTGTAGATACTATTTGCATTTATTTCAAACAACAAAGATCACCAAAGAAGAAAGGTTGTTCTATTTGCATAATCAAGTGACATCTTTCCAATTAATGACGTCACTCAAGGTAAAGAAACAGACGCGAAAGTCAAAAGAAGACATTCCATTGGTAGAAATCGATTTCTACCAATGGAATGTCTTCTTTCGGCTTTCGAGGCGAATCGTGGAAATCAACTTTTACTCGTTGAAACCTCACAAAATATGGGACCATCTCAAAATTTCACTCCAAGACCAAATTGACAAAATTCAACAAAAATGAATCTGTGCAGAAGTGTGTTAGGTCAACGAACTTGCAATGGATTGGTTTCTTCGGTATGAAGAACCAATCCATTGCAAGATCGTTGACTCAGTACTCTACTCTGTAGATTTTATTTTTGAGACGGTTCCTAACCGTAGTGAGGATATTAAATATAAGTTAAAATATAAAAACATAAAGTATATCTACGGCGAAGCCAAACTGAGTCAACGATTTTGCAAGGGATTGATCTCAAAAAAAATCGTTGACTTTAGTTGCACTTAAAAAGAGCAACAAATAAATTATGCATAATTAATTTACATAAACTCACATAAATTTACATTTTAATAATCATATTATATACAGTATAAATATATAGAAAGATTCTAGAAAACACCACACAAATTAAATTTGTCAATGAAGTCAGAATTAAAACTCGTTTTCCACTGGACATTTTTCATATTTCTACTGCGATAATTTCCTTTATGAGTACATTCAACCTTGTCGCCAGCCTTCTCTATTCTCTCTCTCTCCCCGTAGATGAGGTTGAAATAAGCTTCAAATAAAAGCGGAGCGAGCGATTTTATCGCTTTGCATATAAAAAAATATTTAGCGGAAAACCAGCTTTAAGGTAGATTTACACGCTAAGAAAAAACAGATATACCCTTGCGAACACTTGCACTATACCATTCACCACTTTACCGCACATGCTTAAATAAAGCAAGCAATATTTGAACAAACAGTGAGGGTAAAGAAACGGGGTTAAATCAGGACAAAAATCCTTTGACCTCAATAACCTAGCCTCTACGAAGGAATTCAGCCCTTACAAACTTTAACCATAGTGGTGGAAATGAGAGTAAATAATCATTGTAGAGGAGTGATTTTTGAGCATAGCTTCGGTCACTGAACCATAGTCACAAAAAAGTGTCTGCAATACATTTTAACTTAGCATGTAAATGAGTAACGAAATCTGTCCTTATCTACCGCTTCGATAATCATTAGAGGGTCAAGTTCTGAACAAAATCATAAATATTATAAAAAAGTATTTACAATAAAACTAAAACTATGCGAAAAACTGATTAACATCAGTGTGAATGTCTACCGCAAAACTGTCAAATATGGCAATATACAGTCTATTACATTATTAGCAGTCTGTACACGGTAGTATTCCACACCGTGTTATTAGTTCTACGCATATATTATTGACGCTTTGATCAAACCATTTATTTCATATAAGAAGTAATATTTAAAACATTGCGTTTGTTAGGTAAATAATATCCGCGGTGGAGAGTAAAAACGGTTATCCACTCCGCAAATTCATTCGCACGAATTCTACATGAAGCCATTACATTGGTTGAAAGTGACGTCGGCTGACAAGAGACGTAGCTTTTAACCAATGCAATTGCTAGATTTATAATTCGCGCGAATGAAATTGCCTAGTGGAGATTTGACTTGACTCACTTCTTCTTCTATTTTCTGTCACAACGTGAAAGACTAACCTACCGACACACGACGTCAAAACCACCTCGAACATCAAATAGACGTCGTTTAAAAGTTATTTCGACGTCGCGTGCCCACTGAGTACTGACTATGTATTGCTGTGCATACACACTCCATATACGCGAATATACAGACCGTACTTGGTCATCTTTCACGCTGTGTATTGTTGTTTTTGTTTGTAATTTTTTGGTATACATACTTACAATTGCAGATTGTTTATTCTATTATTTTATCTACGAAACGATTTGGTTGTCTCAATATGAAGAGTATTCCGCAATATGTTAACACACATGGAGAAGAGAGTCAACGATGTTGCACTGGTTTCTTAGAGACGAATAACCTCTCAATTATAAGCATATTGATATAACACCCTCCTTTGTAGTAATTTAAACATTTGAACTGGTACCAGGGATTACCAAGAATTCTGAAGTAGATGGTTTTCGTTCCAGATCTTCTTTTCGTATTGTACTTGACGAACTGGCACGAGATGGTCGATTATTTTTTAAAACATCACCACTCATAGACTGAAAGGTGGTACGTTTTATCAATGCTTGTTTTACACCCTCATCGATGCCTGGTATATTCATTTCACCGAAAACCTAAAATATATCAAACGGACGAATGAATGAACGCTGGCAAATAAAGAAAGTAGAACTTATTTCAATCGAAACTTATACAATCAACGCTAAACCTCCCTGGTATGTTATTTGAGTACTGCCGGTTACCACTGTGGAGGAGAGATTTTCCTAGATATTTTTTCTCCTCCACAATGATACAAGCAGTTATTTTAACCCTTTAATTTGATGGAGATCAAAAGATGAGAATTTACCCTTTGCTTTATAATTTAAATCAGTAGGTTTTGATCGTTTTCTTTTGCACCTGAATACTAAATTAGTATTTATTGCTGTCAGTTATTTACGCCCTGCGTGTCAACAGGAAGCTATTAACGCCCTCTCTTGTTATTAATAAGGAGCAATTTGGGACATTAATACTAAATTTCTAGTGATGAGACATACCTCAACAATAGCACCATCAGGGAGTTTCAAGAAATGTCTGTACAGTTCTCTTAAACCATCCAAATGTAAAGTATGCAATGATACATGAGTAGTGATCTCCTTTGCACCTGTTTTACGACCATGTGCTGCAGAAGCTGCTGGGTTGTCCCATTCTTCATCTGCCATCTAGGGAGAAGAGCAAAATTTGTCAGAGTCAGAGACGATCTAATTTTAATAAAATCATTTCATTTCAAGAGAAGTCCTGAGACCGAAGTTGATTCTTACCTCCTCCTCTTCCCATATATAATCATAAACTGCAGTTTTTCTTCGCTCTCCTTCTTCACCCCTCCACTGTTCTGCTTTTCGACAAACATAATTCAGTTCTTCGTTAGAAACCTCAAGATCGTATGGTAAGAAGAAATCACCATCTTTACCGTGTAATCTATAAATAAACGTGAACATCTCCAAAATTCGTTACCAGGGGAAGAGTGCTGAATCAATGATCTTACAATTGATTGGTTTCTTCGTCCCGAAGAAACCAATCAATTGCAAGCTCATTGACTTAACACTTTTCGTCATGGATTAATTTTCCTCAAAATTACTGAATTTTACTTTTTTAAGTATTCCTCTTTCACACGTACTTTGTTTATTTCAAATCTCATGTACACCGTGCACAAAACCTTGTATACATGGAGAGAAGGAATTCATTACCTCCAATAAATATCCATCAGCCGACCGTTGTTATGGATACGTAAGAAATACAAGTATAAGATTGAGCATGCGCAAAACATCGTAACAAAATATAAGAATGCTGTCAATGCAACACTAACAAATAACGTAACATTGTCGTTGTTATAGAAACGATCGAAATGCCAGTAAAGTTTGAAAGCATCACCAATTGGAAAATCTCCACCACGGTTGCGGAATCTATGAAAGAAGAATTTTAAATTTTAATTAGCAAACTCAAGATATTATATTTCCTCATTTTAGCTCCCCTCGCATTAGGGCCCTTCCAAGAAGAATAAAAAGCGCCCTTCTCTTCGATTTAGCGTCCCCAATAAATAATAATAATCGTAGGAATATATAGTAGAACTTTTTCTTTCTTTTTTTCAACAAGTTCTAGTAATTGCTCCCTAAATTTGCTACATTTTTAAATAAATTCTCTCTTGAATAAACGACCCGCCTCAAACTGTCTATTTTTAATTAGCGCCACGGGGCCTAAAACGAGGAAATACGGTATAGTTTAAAAAGACTGTTGAGCATGCCAATCATTGAAATGTGGCATTTAGACTAATAAAAATTTAGTGCAAAACAGTCTGATAATACTTTTTATAATTCGAAAATCAAGTAATCTAGTTATGACATCACTGTATCTCGATAATTCGTAAAGAATAGTTCATTTTTTCTAACACTTGATTTCCGAGAACTAAAAACAGCGTAAAAGAATACCGAATGCAGTTCTGCTTATCTTCACATATAGAATGTGTATTACCATATATGGAATTATATAGTCCATATATGGAGATATGTAACACCATATTTCATAGTTGTTCATTCTAAAACCGGATTTCCATTAGGAAAAAAATTCCGTGTGAAAGCCAAAAGAAGACAATCTATTGGTAGAAACTAATGTCACACATCATGTGACATCGATTTCTACCTATGGAATTTCTTTTTTTTGGCTTTCCCTCAGAATTTTCCAAATCAACCTTAAGGAAATGATCATACCTTAAAATAGAGCTATCAATTATTAAAATCCATATAGGATCCAGTACACAGTGTATTCCAAATGCCATGATGAAGCGTGAAAATATATTAGGAAATCTTTCAAATAAAAACTGAATAAATGCAGAAACAACCACCATAAGCAGGAAGAATATGATATTTGTAAATGGACCAATCACAATCAACGCTATTTCTTCACGCGTGCGCAGTAATGTATTTTGATAGTTCAAGTTGACAGTGTATGGTAGGAATTCGAACCTACAAACAAAATGGTAGATATATGCTCAATAAATTAAATGGTAAACCTAGATGTTTAAATACTGACAAAAACAAAATAGTATGTTTAGACACAATAAATTAACGAAACAAAATGGTAGATGTGCAATACGTAAATTGATAAAACGAAATGGTAGACCTAGATGTGTAACAAAGTAATAAAACAAAATTTTAGAATTAAGCTACGTTTACATGCTACGATTAATCGGGTCTATTTTGGCTACCATCTTGTGTTTTTTGAGTATAGTTTTCAGCTTGCAAAATAACTATATTAAAAAAACACTCAAGAGGACTCCACAGGTGGTGTCCAGCAGTTAAATTCACGCATTGAAACATATATCTTTTATTTTGATTGGTTACGAAAAAAACTATCAATTGCATGTTTCTTGCCATTAAACCCTTCTCCACATAATACAAAAATAACTTACTTATTAACAGGTATAAGAAATCCCAAGAGAGTCACCCATTGTCCAATATAATGACAATATAAACGAATCCAGAATGTAATGATAATCATAAGAATCATAGCCCAGAATTCTCGACTTTTAACTTGTGATACACCAAGCTCTGATAACATCATACGTCCCATATATTGCATCTTCTTCCGACCTTTATGTTCAATGTGACCTTTGTTTGACCAGGGTGATCTATGGATATAAATAAAATATAGTAATAAGTAGAAGAATAACAAGTTAACAATTTGATTGGTTTCTTTGGTATGAACAAACCAATCGATTGTAAGCTTGCTGAAATATCCATCTTCTTTGCAGTCTTATTTTGCATTTGAAATTCCCTCGCTTGACTATGGATGTACCTCTAGGCCATCTCGAGATGCAGCATTAAATTTTGAGCATTTGACAAAAGCTGTGGGGGACAGAGTATTTTGGAAAACTGTGACAAGCCAGATCTCAGCAGCGATCGACTGCTGCTGCTGCTGATGATGATGATGATTGCCCAGTTGGCAAAAACTTGCTCAATGTCCGCAGTAAAGACGCTAGAACGTCGTTTGACGTTGTTCTAGAGTCTTTACTGCAGACTTTGAACAATTTTTGCCAACAGGTTAAATCAATAAATTGAATAACGCCAAGTTATCTCTGATAGGCTTCCGTGTTAAGAGAACCAACCAATTAAAAATACGGTGAAATGACAATCTTCTCCACAGTTTTATTTTTAACTAACCCAAGCCTCAAAATAGCTGTCAGACATCACCTGTGGAGAAGCTTTGAAGCTGAAAACTGTACTCAAAAAATACTCCTCCACAAGATTTATTACACAGTTATTCTAAGACTTGCTAAGCAATAAAATTTATATATAAGTCAAGAAATAGTACGTTCTAAATCTTAAGAATAGTCAAGATAATAAAACGAAAATTCTTCGTGACTTACTTAACAGGGAACACGTGGGTATCGAGTTCTTCCAGGTGAGTGAGTTTTCTTTTTCCTTTCTGCTTGGCTAACAGAGGTGTTTTTGGCATCATTGTATATATCTTCTTCGCATAAACATCTGAAGGGGTATTATAATGAACCTAAGAAAGAAAAAGTGTGGAATACTACTTAATAAGGTGATCATTCATGGTGTTAACGCTAGATTTACACTATACGTGTTCATTGTTAGTATTACTAATGATAATATATCCAATCAATAAAGCCTTGAAATAATAATAAATAAATCACTTGTGGTGGAGGGTTTTTTGAGTACAGTTTTCCGCAATGAAGCTGAAAACTGTACTCAAAAAACACTCCTCCACAGTTATTTTGAGAGGCTTCAATTAATGACATTTCATTGACAAAACACCCTTCGTCAACAAGCTGCATAATCGTTATTTCAAGTAAATTCTCTAGTGGTTGAAACAAGTGTAAATAATCACTGCGAAGGAGCGTTTATTGAGCATAGCTTTAGGCCTAACCGCTTGGCTGCTCCAAAACTGACAGACTAAGCTTTTCGACATACATAGATACACTGTGTATATATTAATTAAAGACAGGGGGTCAATATTAGACAGTATCAAAGGGAAAAGAATGCTAGATCATACAACTGATTGCTTCCTTTTCAACAAGCAACCAATGAATTGTAAGATCGGTGACATAAAAGTTGATTTCCACGTGGCGAAAAATACTCCGCAAAAGCCAAAAGAAGACCTTGCAGCATTTGGTAGAAATTGACGTCACACTTACAAGGAATGTCTTTTTTTGGCTTTTGCAGCAAATTTTTTTGCCTCGTGGAAATTTAAGACAAACCTTGTAAAACATTCCAGGTTGTCCCTTAACAGGTTTAAAACCAAGATCTTTTTTAATTGCTAACACATCAGTTTCTTCGTAATCAGTTCCACTTGAATCTCCATCATCGTCTGATAACTGTAACCCTCTCTCTTCAACAAGTTTTCGTGATGCTGCCACACTGGTCATTGGGCGTAGAAATGGATCATCTATTTCATTACCAGTAACCGATGATCCCTTTCGTTTTCGTAATTCTGTCGATAAATGATCAGCGCGGAACATTTGAACTTGTGAATCTTTTAGCATGGATGACTGGAAAACACAAAAATAAAGGTAGGGTTGATAGAACTTTTGTATCGTATGTCGATTGATCATTTATTTTTCTCTGATTTTTTTTTCTGTTATCAAGTACAAAAACGATGGTTTTTCCTGACTTTCCTAACAAAAGGCTTATACCTTGTCAACTCAATTTTAAAGAAGAGGGGCCTCCATGACGTGTCTAAACACATAAAAAAGACTTAAGACTTATGCTAGATGATCAGTGGTCGAAATAAGAGCAAATAATCACTGCGGAGGAGCGGTTTTAGGCATAGCTTCAGTCTACAAAGCCTTAATCTATGCTCAAAAATCACTCCTCCACAGTGATTATTTGCAATTATTTGTTTAACATGATCACAGTGGGCCAAAACATGTTCAAAGTCAGCAGTAAAACAACCTTGTTCTAGTGTCTTTACTGCTGACATTAAACAAGTTTTCGCTCAATAGGATTATTATTATTATCACTTTATTTTACATGGGTAAAGATATAGTAGTCAAACTTAATGATGTTAATGATTTTCCAACTGTTCCAACTTTTTCTGATTTTCGGAGTTTTCCCCGAATACTGTGAATCCTGAGCGTGTGTAAAAAATGAAAATGAATATGATGTGAATTAAGTTTAATGCTGGAGAGAATGAAGAGCCACTAAAACACATCAACGATATTATCTCTCAATAATAAACATTTTCTTCCCTTTTGGAAGAAACGAACATTAGTTTCAAATTCCCCATTGAAAAAGTAAACGGTTTCAAAAGTAAAACAGGGTTTTCCCAGTTGTTCTAGCTTCTTTATGGCGGACTTTAAACAAGTGCTCGCTTACTGGGTTTTGATACCGAAAAATGTTTTTTTTTGGTGAAGAGGTTCAATAATTTATTGATTTCCAAATTTAGTCTCAATTTTATGTATTGATCTGGATACATCCTAAGAACATAAAAAAACTTTTAAATTCCCAGATATTATATTATACACACACAAAAAATAAGAAGATAAAAAAGGGGAAAATATAGCTACAACCGATCGCATAAATTATAAGACATTTTACGAATTTCGACAAGCAATACAAGCCACAAGTAAAAAGTAAATACGGAAAATGACCTCTAGACGTCCCTTGAGGTTTATCTCAAGGATTTATCCGAGTATACTTAAGACTTGGGGCTTAGGATCTTGGGTCTTTTTGCAAACTCGACAAATTCTGCTGTTCATAGCAGCCTAGTACCCAGGATCTTGGAACATATTCAACTTTTTGGGTCTTTAGGTTTGCTACCGAAAATTTAAGGCTTTTTAACCAATTGAAAATTCTGAATTTTTGCTTAAATTTTGCATTGTTTCAAATATTTATGTGATTGCTTGTAGCATAAATTATGAGACATTTTTTTAATTTTGACATATAATATATAAGCCACAAGTACTGCTGATACCAAATTTAAAGATAGTACCACGCCTTTTGGGTCCATGGACCGAAAACGCAGTTTGGACCTTTTTTGCAAAAAACTCAGGACCGAGTGGAAGACATAGGGCATAGGATCTTAGGTCTTTACAAACTCGACAAATTCTGCTCTTCCTAGCAACCAAGGCTCTTGGAATAAATTTGAATTTTTGTACCGTCTTGCCAATCAAATCTTAGGCTTTTCGTATAAGTTGAAATTCCGGATTTTTGCGCGAATTTCACTTTGACCGAAATACTTATGCGAGAGTTTGTAATTTTCTTAGCGTTTTATTTCAGTCAATAGAAACTTTTTAATTACTTCCCAGTGGGCAAAAAATATATATATTTATAGTTCGCAGTAAAGACGATAGAACAACATTGAAAACATCAGCGCTTTACTGCGGACTTTGAATAAAGATCCACGAGATTTCTCTCTTGTATCATTCCCTAAACGATAAGGAGGATTGGTATTGAATTGCGAGAAACCACAGATAATAGAGAAACGAACAAATGGACAAGATTCCTGACTAAAAAGAGTCTGTAATGACTCAGCGATATTGATAATAATTATATTAATTTGTATAAAAAACGCCTAAATTAGATATGCCCACATAATGATGAATTTATGGTAGGACATAAATTAGAAAATAATTTTTTCAGAGGATCTAGATTTACATTCGCTTAATAAAACACAGACATTAAAAACAATCGGTCTCCAATTTCCATGGAAAATCTGTAATCCATAGAGAAAACGTTTATACCTGACTCAGTGGGCATCCGACGTCTTAACAACGTCGAAAAGACGATTCTTTGATGTCGTGACGATTTTTGACGTGCCAATGAGGTTTCCATAGGATTCAAACCTCTTTTCTAACTTCAGTCCGGTATGGAAACATCTAATTAACAAACACAACTGCACCCTAATACAGTAAATGACTTATTTCTAATTAACATTCTCTGGTGTTGCGTCAACGAACTTGCAATGGATTACAATGGATTTTTGACGGTCCCTGGCAGACATAAATAAATCTGCAATATGTAGCAATCTCGTTTCCAGGGCTTTTTCTCTCTTGACGTTTAACGTTCACAGCGTTAAATGTCAAGTGAGAAGAACCCTGGGAACGAGTTGCAATATGTAGGTATATTTCATAAATTTATTTTCTTCTTACCGACCTTTGAATTTTTGCATGGACTTTTTTACTAAGGTTATTTTGGTCGCTTTTTGCGTAGATTTATTTTTGTGAATACTAGTTTCTCAAAAACATTTGCGTGGATTGATTTTTGACGGTCCCGAAAGGAGAAAACAAAACAACTTTCTTTGAAAAAAGCTAAAAGAGTAGGTACCTTACATTTTGCGTGGAATTATGTTTTCGAATTGATGCAAATTTGCAAAAATAAGTACTCGCAAAAGCTCTCAAGATTATGATAATTTATCCTTTAGGAACCAAACACCTTCAGGTGGTCGAAAAACACCATGATTTCCTTACAGATGCACAAATAAAAAGTGCGTTACTCAATATTATCTACCTTAAAATAATTCTATCAGGATATCATGAACCTGCAATGAAGGGTTAATTTATGGCATTGTCAAATTTCGGAGGAAAAGAGTAGAATATCCAACAGATTAATTTGTGCATTATCATCACAGGTGTCCAACAATCAACCTATTTATCGAGCTTTTATTCACCCAGACTTCTGCAAACACTATTGGTAAATAAAACAATACAACGTACAAGAATTTATTTATTTCTATTCTAAGAATAATATAAGATGTACTTCGGGAGACTTAAAAAAACTAGATAAGTTTTGATTTTCACAAGGCGAAAAATTCGCCGCAAAGTTAAAAGCAGGCATCCCACTGTTAGAAACCATGTGTGACGCAAATATTCACATTTCATTGGATTCAGGCAAACTTAGTTATCTTTAAGGTACAATAAAATTATATCCGATTCGTTTTGGTGGAAATTTCACAATAAATGTTAGAAAACGAACTTTCCAAACATGAATACAAGTTTATGGAGTCAATTTGGATTTAAATGTTTACTCACCACCCATTTCCATTTATTAAGACCCCTCCCTTTTATATAATTGTATTAGAATTATTAGAAATATTACCCACCTCTATTATAAGTTGCTTAAAAGTCCCACAATATTTAGGTAAAAAAAGTAAGAATAACGGATATAGCGCTATAAATGCTCATACTAGAAACAAATACAGTTTTTTACTGGTCAGGTCCTTTTATTATGACCCCTCCCGTTTACGCTTGTCTGGTACTCCAGTCCATCCCTGCTATTACGACCATTTCTACAATTAGGCTCAGTAGAGTAGTAAATTATCACCATCAAATTTGTTAACAGTTAAAAGTGAGTTTACACTATGCAAAATATTTCTCGCAAAAGTCTAAAGAATACATTCCAATGGTAGAAATTAATATCTTCTTTTGAATTTTCAAAATTATTCGCACAGTAAAAATCAACCCTAAAGATTGGGTTTTATACAATAGAAGAAAGGATGACATCAGTACCTACATTAAGGCGACATCATAAAGAGGCAACTGGCCCATGAAGATTATATAAATAGTCTGATCAGGGGACGTTTACATGAAGAAATTCCGACCAGGTAAGAAATCTGAAAATTCCAGCTCAACTAGTGATAGGTGTGCGAAAATTTTCAGCTCAGTCCGTTGGGAAACTCAGCCCAGGATGAAGTTTTTATCATGTAATCTCATTTTATGAATTACAAACATGACACTGGGTTAAAGTTTTCCTCGGACACTCTTTCGTGTAATTGAACAGTATCTTAAATTTCTTTGTAGAATTGGAGTAAAAAGAAACAGCTAAGAAACATTCAGGCCGAAGTTACACTAAAAATAAGAAAGCAGCCAAGTTTATAAAAACGTGTGTAGCTACATGTTCGAATTACTATACCAGTGGGAAAAAACTTGCTCAAAGTCAACAGTAAAATACGCTAGAACAATGTTTTTAACGCTGCCCGAGCGTCTTTACTGCGGACTTGGAACATTTTTTCGCCAACTCGGTATTGCTTGTAAGAAAAAATGTAAGATAATAAAATAAAAATCTATGCAAAATAAAATGATCCGTTTTCAAATCCTATAAGTAACTATATCTGAAACTAACAATGAAAGTTTGAACGGTTATAGAGAAAACTTGTTATGGAAAGAACCAACGAGATATTGTATTTGAAAAAAACTCTTTTCTTTATCTTAGAATGCTTTGTTTGTACAACAGTGTTCGAAATAAGAGTAAATGATCGCTATGGAGGAGAGATTTTTAACTTTGCTCAAAAATCACTCCTCTACAGTGTTTATTTGCTCTGGTACACTAACAGCATTACTATAAATGGTCTAGACATTAGAGACCTTTCATACTTTTAGTGAGAAAAAAATGACTCTTCGGATATTTATTGGCCATACATAGCTGTGTATACACTATTCCATCACGATCACAATCACTATAGCCATGCGGAAATCAATTGATCTATAACCCATTTGTATTTATTTATTTATTCTAGAAGAATTTGTGTAAGGTTCGCAACGTATTTAATTTTACCGATTTGCACAGACAAAAACACACACGATATAACTCTGAATACAATACAACACAAAACAGCCAGCTAAATCAAGATTAGACAAAATTATAAAATGATTGGTTATTCTGTAAATTATGACTCTTGACGCCTACTGAACGACTACTTGACGTCTACTAAACGGCGAATTGCACCAAACGACAACTGAACGTCAAATTACAATATTAAAAGAAAATACATCGCTGAGTTTAAGACGAACACACATAAAGGACAGTATAAAGATCCAATAAAAATGCTTTACTCCTTTCTGCATAACATATATAATCCTCCTCATCAGCTGTCATTTCAACGAATCCAACATTTTTCAGGAACAATTCAGTGGATGGATCATTAAGAAACATGTCATGAATTGCCGTGTTTTTCTTTGAGTTTTCTTGACCGTGAAGTTGATTATCAACCTGATGAAGGAAATAAGAGCGCATATAAAAAATAACATATACCGAGGAGAGTAGCGAGTCAAAGATCTTGCAATGGGATTGGTTTGTTCATACCGAAGAAACCACTTGTTTGCAAGCTACACCCTATAGTGCAGTTTTATTTTTATTGAATTTGGTCAAATTCAATTTCTTTCCCTAGTCCCAGTGGGACATTTTTGAAGAAACAATAATCTTGCAATAGAGTGGTTTCTTTGTACGAACCAATCAATAGCATGTTTGTTAACATAACAACTTCGCATATCCCAGTGAGCAAAAACTTGTTTAAAGTCCGCAGTAAAGACGCTAGAACATCGGTAAGAATAAAATAACCTTATGTACAGTATCCCAGTAGGCAAAAATGTTTTTCAACGTTGTGTTCAAGCGTTGTTACTGTTGACTTTAAACAAGTTTTTGCTCACTAGGATATGCGAAGTTGTTATGTCAACAAACATGCAATTGATTGGTTCATACAGAAGAAACCACTCCATTGCAAGATTATTGACTGAGTTTCTTCAATCGTTATCATGTGGGAAATAATATGTATGATGTACAGATTGTGATCTTAGAACCCAGATTGTAAAAATGATTATATATACTGTTTTGCAAACACCAAAATACATTTTCAGTCTAAAACCAAACTGAACAGCTAAACAAAAGTATTAATCCCAATAAGAGCTAATTAAATAGAGAATGCTGCAGAGAAAATTAAACCATTGTTGTCGACTTTTTAACCAAAAATTACCCTGAACTCGTGTCGCCAGTGTGCTGGACTTATAATAAAATCCATAGTACACACCTACGGTTAAGTATGATCCACGAGTAAAGATTAATTCACATGACAAATAATTGCTTACAATATTGAAAAGAACTTTCATATGAGCTGCTGATATATTTGCAAGTAGTTTTTGTGCACCTTCATCGATGTCTGGAAATACAAATATAGCAATTTTCAAAGGTAATTATCTAACAGAATTAGCTGAAACATGTGTAGACATAAAGAAGTAATACCTAAATAGGTTACATTGTTTAAAAATGGAACCTTTGAAGTACTATGTATTTTGCATCTTGCATCGTCTAGGTCCATGCTTGTCATCAATATTTTGAAAAACTCCAATTTATTTCTAGTACAAATTGTTACAAACAATATGAGTCATGCAAATGTACTGCAGGCACACTACTCACTTACAAGAAGGCATGACATACTGGACTGTTGTCAGGGAAACAGGAAACACTGGCAAGATAGATGAGAATTATTAAAAATAAAAATAATGGCAAACATACAAGAGCATACAAATCTGAGAAGCAATCTGCAAAGGCAGTAATCCCAATGGGCATAAAACTTATTTGAACATCTTTTTGCCCACTGGGATAATTCTACTTATACTGAATTGGTAGTTGTAACTGAGACTATATAATACAGAAGCTAGAGATGGTATAAGGATTAGTAGAGTGGTCTCTTACCACAATAACCTGGGTTCAATAACCATCATCATCAAGACAATATTTTAGCTTATGTCTTGTTACCAGAATACTTCTCACAGAAATAAAAACAAAATGAATACAAATCAGGGCTCGAAATAACAGCCGGTCATCGCTGTGGAGGAGAGATTTTTCAGAATATTTTCAGCCTGATAAATAAATATTTATATTAGAATATCTACTTCAGATGAAATTTGTATTTCTCGTACTTTCCAAACATGAAACTAGAGAAACATTAAAATTACCAATAATAGCATCCATTAAGCCTAAACATGGCTTCAGTAAGTGTTCGTCATCTTGTCCTGGGAATTCCACATGAGCACTAGTGTTATTGCTATCTGCAGGTATTTCAAATCCAAGTAGAAGTAAGATTTCTCTCCATGAACGGTTACTTTCATGAGCAAACAAGTGCCTAAAAAATATAAATGATGTTTTTCAATATTTTGTTATGTTCGAGGTACTGGAGCTTGTTATTAGGGGTAAGGGTCTACAATAAATTTATATAAAAAATATCTACAATAAATTTCTATCAAAAAAATTCATATATTGCTAAAATATCTACAATAAATTTCTATCAAAAAAGTTCATATCACTGATAGTTTGAAAGGTCTTGTGGAATACCTTTTAGGGTATTCCCGCAGAGTCCACCAATGCAGAACCTATAGGGTATTGCCAAATTCAATACCCTTAGGGTTTAAAGATTATAGAGAATTGATGTAGCTACCAACTCGTGGAATTAATGTACCAACTCATGATTTCCAACTCTCAACTCGCACTCGTAACTTGTGATTTCCAACTCATAACTAGTGATTTCCATGTAGCAACTCGTGATTTCCAACTTATGTTTTCCAACTCTTATCTCGCAGCTCGTGGATTATCCAATCTCATGATTTTCATGCTAAATGCCATTACTGATCAAGTATATACCATTCACTATGCTTGTTGGGAACTTACTGTTCTGGGGAAGCCCTACCAGTAACAGTCTGACAAAACCACACTGAATGTCATATTTCAGGCCTTGAACAGACATTGAACAAACATGATTATATTTAAGCCTGTTTCACACCTATTATGCACTAGCAGATACAAGATTATGTCTGCCTAATATGATATCCTTTCAAAACTAAATGCAAGCAGCTACAAGAACATAAATAAATTTTTGACACTTTTCCATCCTGCGTCATTCTCAAATTGCTTGGTTTATAATGCAGTAATACCAGTGAGCAAAAACCTGTTCAAAGTCTGCAGTAATAGAGCAGCTAGAACAACGCCATTTGTTGTTCTAGCATCTTAATGCAGACTTTGAACAAGCTCTTGCTCACTGGGTAATTGTCACATTATATCACAATATGTTATTTCGTGCTTGAGATAGCTGTCAAAAATGTAAAACAGGATTTAAATGGGAAGCATATAAACAGTTAACTATATTTACCTGAGTGTAGATACAGACATAGATTTGTCTTCTGACTTGTTTTCCAAACTAAGTTCAGCTGTTGATAGCTATAACCAAGAAAGACATACACTCATCAAATAAAATTATACTTCTTAGATGAAAAGGAAAGAGGTCAAGAGACAAATACATTTATTATAAGATGATACATGAGTCTATTGTCCTGTGTAACAATTTGCTCTAAATTATGGCACACAATTATAGTGCCCAAAAAAATTGTTCAAAGTCTGCACTTCGACGTTGTTCTAGCATTTTACTGCATGTTTTTGCCCACTGGGTTAATAATACAGTTTATCACATCACAAGCCTGAATATATAACTGCCAGATCTTTGAGTATAGTGTTCGGCTGAAAAGCTGAACACTATACTCAAAAAACACTCCTCCACAGGTGATATCCGGCAGTAATATTCAGGCTTGTATCACACACTACTGGTATTATAGATTTGATTTAACAATAAAGAGCACGCTTAATTAAGTTGGAAAGTATTGTGGATTAACAAGGAATGGTCACTCGTGCATAATTATAATATTAACATTTTTTTGTATACCTTAGGGAATTAATTTTCGCGAGATTTTTTTCAGGAAAAAAAATTAATTTTCGCGAGATTTAATTTTCGCGAAGCGACTGAGTCAAG